>OY723402.1:29494936-29611336 GCA_963210345.1 Inga oerstediana | reverse complement strand
ATGGGAACTACAATTCAACCCTAGGAAGGAAAATATTGAGTCAATGTTGGCTTGGGTAAGTTTCCAAAATTGCTTGTACCTTCATTCATAAGAAATTCTTACTGAATTTGGGAAATGCATTTGGAAAATCTATTTGCTTGGATATGTACATTGCACAGTAAAATAGAGGTAAATTTGCTAGGATATGCATTGTATTAGATCTGACAAAGCTATTGGTGCCAAATGATATGGTTGAGGGGGAGTTATTGTGTGTGGAATATGAGTGTATAGGGTTGCTATGCAAGAAGTATGGAAGGTGTGGGCACTTGAAAGAGAATTGTGATGAATTTAATAGAAAACAGGATAGCGAAGGGGACGTAGGCAAGTAGATAGGGGATGCTGGAAGAAATGTTAGTGGGGATCACGATTAATGGAAAACTATATAGAGGGTGTAGTATCCCAAAATATAGAGGGTGCTAACGATATGGTTGAGGGGGAGTTGTTGTGTGTGGAATATGAGTGTATAGGGTTGCTATGCAAGAAGTATGGAAGGTGTGGGCACTTGAAAGAGAATTGTGATGAATTTCATAGAAACAGGATAGCGAAGGGGACGTAGGCAAGTAGATAGGGGATGCTGGAAGAAATGTTAGTGGGGATCACGATTAATGGAAAACTATATAGAGGGTGTAGTATCCCAAAATACATCTAAGGGCTAAATGTAATAGACAGTGAAATAACATAATTAATGGCACCTTAATTAATTTTTCCATGATCAAGGGTAAAAGAGTCAATTGCTACTTGATCTTGATGATAGATTTAGGAAACAAAATGAAGGACCAAGATTTGTTCTTATAAAGTATAGGTAATGATGAAGACAAATGCAACATATTTCCTCTTCTTTTTCCTCAATATTTCATCCAATACAAGAGCAAGCAAGAGAGAGGATTTAATCAATTCAAATCCTTCACTTTTGAGAAGTAAATAGACATCCAAGAAAAAAGAAAAGCAAGAGAAGAGAGTTTGGTCAAAGTCCACCTACTTTTACAAGAAACACATGACATACATACATATGCAACATACAAAGATATAATTAATTTCTATCTTCACATTTTACTCAAGAAAGATGGTAAAAAGCATACCAAAAGGAAGAAGAAGATAAGTCATACACACCCCTCCCTCTTGGTCAACGTTTACAGCTAGGAAGAAGCAAGAAGAGTGAATGGATTAAAACAATTAATTCTTTACCATTTATCCAAGGAAACTTTGCCAAGAGGGAAGAGGAAGGAAAGAGAAGAAGCAAACTAAATTAACCTAACTACACTTAGAAAATTACCATAGGATTTTTATCTAAAAAGGGTAAATCTTGGCCACATATTTTCCTCTATCTTTTGGCCAAATTTTCAGCCAAGTATTAATGTGTTAAGGAGGAGAAAAATTGATCATTTAGTATACTTCCTCTCCATCTTCAAGTTGGCCAAGTAGTTGCATAAAAGATAAAAAGATGAAACAAAGTGAAGGTGAGTTCTTCCATCTTGATTTTCACCTCCTTAACCTCATCTATGGCTCAAATACCCTTCATAAACATTGTTCCTCTTGATGAGAGCTTCATTTCTATAGTTTTAGAATTTCAAGAAGATTTGTTTTAAACCATATTGCAAAAGGAAAAATTTTTAGAACAAAAGAAAAGGCCTAAGGAGGAGCAAGAAGTGAGTATTGGCTTCAATTTGAGCTATTGGTTGTGTTGGTTGAATAAGTATTTTGGCAAGTATATATCTACCCTGATTTTCACCAAACAAGGGTTTGGATAATTCATGGTGTTTTGGTCATGTTATTAGTGTTTTATGATGATTAGAAACCATATGATATGAGTTAGGGGCTTAAATTGGAAGTATGATAATTGTTGGAATTTTTGTTGAATTTCTGCCAAACCAGGACGTAGGGAAAGAATGGGTTTTATTCATTTTTAGGTTACCATTGTGTTCTATACAACAAATTGTGTGGGAATAGCCCCGGGTTGTGAATTTTGGATTATTGAAACTCAATGAAAAACTGGATTTTCTGCTCGAACAGGAGTCTAGTGAGGTACCCTATTAGTATTGTAGTTTTGGATAACAAATAATGCTCAATGAATGTGAAACTTTCTAAAATAAAAGTAGGCATATCAAGCTTTAACTTGCTATGTCTTTTGTAGCATTTGAACCTTACACTGGGAGTTATGAATTTTTGAAGTTAGGTCATGAAAACTGGGTTAAATTCTAGTAGTGTGCAATAAATGACAATTCTGGGAATGTTGTACATCAAACTGGCTATAAGTGATATTTTTTCTTGACAATAGACTAAATAAGGGTCACATAGCCTTTAGAATCACTACAATTCAATCTTTGTACATAAAGATATGATTTTTCAAAGTTAATAAAAAATTCTGGCAGATTTGGTCACTTATGCGAAATTGGCCTTTTAGGTTAAATGACCACTTATCTCCTTAGTTGACTTGATTAAATGTCCCTAATGATAACCAACTTGAGTATTTGAATTAAAGAAGAATTGGATTAAGTAATAACTTGTCATCCGTAATTCTAATTATAGGATTTGATGTATGCCCTAAGAGAAGGAAATCTGAGTAAGAATAAGACCAGAATGACCAAGGTAGTGACTCTTTCTCTTATATCATGTATAATGCTTTGTATGTATGTGTATATCATCATTTGTTATGAATGTCAAGAATTGTTAAGAATATTACAAATCTCAAGAATGTCAAGAATTGTTATGAATGTTACGAATGTCAAGCATGTCGAGAATTGTTATGAATGTTATGATTGTCAAGAATGTCTAGAATGTATGATTGCTGTGAATGCTGCTATGTGATAATTGTTTATATGCTCTGTGAAATTATATGCCATATAAGTGAATTGTTACTACTGATATTTATATGAATCTCACTCTTTTCAATGATTAACTTACAGCCATGGCAACTAGATCCAAGGACAAGCAGGTAACCAAGGGCGGCTAGGTCACGCCGATAGAAGATTAAGGTTTTTGTTTGTTGGTTATCAAACTTTTAAAGAATTTATATATGTTGTACTGGATGTAAATTTAAGTATAATGTAGTAAAGGTGGGTGCACCGAGCATAGACCCGAATATTTGTATGTAACCCCATTAAGGGAACTAAGTATGGGCGATCATGCCCTTTAGACCCTATTAGTTAACACTACTACAGAAGCAACTTTTAACGACCATTTTTTTACCCTTTAGACGACTATTTTTGGGGGGACGTCTATGTGAGTGTCATTGAAAAGTTGAGAAAAGACGACTGTTTTTAAACAATAGTAGGATCAAAGTTACAACGACTGTTTTAGAAATAACAGTCGTTGTATCTTTAAGATACAACGACTGTTATTTCTAAAACAATCGTTGTATCTATTATTTCTAAAACAGTCGTTGTATCTCTGGTTTTTTTTATGCATTACTCATTATTACAACCAGCAATGCCATTTTGAATCTTCAAAGTGGGCAAGTAATTGGTAGATTACATAGGAATGAATAAACCTTCCTTTTCATCATCTACAAAGTTATATTGTCCCTAAAATCTATCTCCTTTCATCATCTACAACCTCAAGACTAACAGTGGTTGATGATCAAAGGCTCCTGAAAACCTCAATACTAGGTGAACCTATACTAACGAGTTCTCTAACCTATATATTGCTATCTTTAAAAGAAAAAACTAGATCCACGAACCATTCTCTTATGATTAACTCTTTAGCTTCCCCTATTACTTCATGGAAGGGAAAAGCACACGTTAAATTTTCTATCATGACATATATAGCGCATATATCATCATAACATCATTTCAATGTGCAAACTTCAACTTTTAATGTAAAATCATGACAATCATATGGCGAAAGAGATGATGACATGCTTCCATGAAATCCCTATGCTTCATCATCATTTCCCAAAGTGTTCTCTATAAAGCATAATACCTTAACAAATTCAAAGTACTCATAAATAAGAAACTAGGAAAAGTATTCAAATATGCAAACTTATATAGAATTGTACAAAACCACTGCAATATGTAAAAAACCTCTACACATCATCACCCCTCTATGTGTTGTAGAAGATGTCATGACAAAAGGTCCCGAATCAAATTAATGTCGTTGATTGTGTAGGGGTCCTGATTTCCAAAAATTTGTGCTCAAAATGGAGAATATGTTAACATAAATCAATAATTTGAATGAAATAACTAACAATTCAATTACATGAAAAGAAATGAAATTCAGTTGAGAATCAAGAAATGATCACCTGTTCAAAATTTGTAGTAAGGCCACTAAAAATGATGTTATACATATATAGTATAACATAGAAGCCACACTCAGTTTTCCCTGCTTGCCGAGGACACTATACATCAAAAGCAAATGGTAAAAAAGAATAAAGGCCTATGTAAAGCAAGTCAATCAAAGAAATTGAATGTAAAGAACTTACATTTGGCTAGAACCACTTTGTCAGACCACCTTTACGTTCACGCTTCCCACCCATTATATAATATGTCTTCAGTGCACTGTAATAATTAAAATGATAAACAGAAGACCTTAAAACAATTGAGTAAAATAAAAAATCAATGATAGACAAATAAATTTACTTACATGTTAAAAATGTTTTTGATATTTGCGTCTGGCTTGTGACCCAATGAGTCAAACCAAAAGATGATATTGATCGAGGGACAATGAACATAGACTCCAATGATAACTATAATCACATGCATATATAGATTAAAATGAGGTTAGATAACATGATACTATTTAGCAAAATGAACGTGTATAAATATATCAAATAAAGTTACTTGCCCTTCAACAATTGGTGCTAATAACAAGGCAGCTGAGTCATGCCTATTGTATAGCCGACATAGCTTATCTGATTTTCTAACCTCTGGTTATTACGCCGTGACATATTGCCAGGACATAAGAAGCCATATGTAGTGCTGAGCCCTCGTTCGGCATACAGCTTGTGGAAGCAGCTACCACATAAATGAAATAAGAAATAACTTAGTAAATATAGAAACCTAAAACTCCTAAATATCAGTGCAATAATTACAATTAAAAATTATAACTAAACTCACAAGATTGCAAATGTGACCTATCCTATGTCTATCTCCTCCAAAGATAGGAACTCTCTAATATCCTTATTATCAAGTCCATAATTATATGAGGTTCTACGACCTACAATCTCACAAGGCATTTGCAAGTCGACCTTGCTTATGTCTTGATGAATATTTTGTAGTTGTGCTAATAAGGGAAATTTTGTCGCATCATCTTGTTCCTAGTAAGACACAAAATAGAGATTATAAGTAGAATGTCAAGGATCAATTAACAGTAAGGTGTTTCCTACTATTGGAGGGACTGACATAGTCTGAACAAGATGTCTAGGCCACAAGATGAAAGATCCTATTACCTGACCTAGTTTGGCAACCTCACTATCGGGGAATGGGACATCTACACCTTCCTCCCCCAATTGAACACTTGTGACATTGACCTTATGTTAATCATCCTGGATTTGGTTATTATGGTGGGTGGTGGCATGCGTGTATACAATAGCATCAGCAACAACATGCGAGTATGGGACTTCCAAATACAGAGTGCAAGGTTCTCCAGGCTCTAGTGAAGGACTAGGGTCACCATGTCCATCCTCTAGTAGATTGAAACTGCCTTTGGTGCTTGGAAAGATAAATAAAAGAAATAATTAAAATAACGTAAGGAAAAACTCAATGTTATATTAAATGAAATTATTTACAAACCTAAGATCTAGGCTCCACGTTACACATCCCGCCTTGCATGTGAGACAACACCATCGTACTCATCTCACAATATAGCTCACTTAACAACTCTTCTTTAAGCTTGTCTCGAAGTGATTGATGTATTTACACCGTTAGCTATGCTCAGATTTCCTCTCAAACCTTGGCCATAAACTCCTGACTCATTTCACCTCATCCATAAGCTTGTGAACCTCGTCCAAAGTATTTAGAGAGACCAACTCCCCTTGACTCCCTTTTAACTTGACCAGGGTGATCTAGATTCCCAAGCGCCATTGCTAAGATATCCATCCTTCGAGTTTGAGTGAAGGAACCCTGGCTACTCTGCTCTTCAAGTTTATCATACAACATACAATGGATAAATAGAAAGTAATTGCATGAAATCTTGTTAGGAAAATGAAGCACACTTAAATATACTTGTTATGAAATACTCACAATCCTTTTAGCGACATCAGCAACTACTGGATTTATATATTTTTCTCCCTTTATCCTCCCTGCTTTCCATTTTTTGTGAAGCGGGGAAGGAGGTGGTGCCTACAGGACAATACTAGGATCTGCTTGGGCTGCTTCCTCCAATTTTTTCAATTCAGCCTACATCATCTTCTTTTTGAGCTTCCGATAACCCCTAAGTGACATATAATGAGGATAATTGTTTTTCGCTCGCCTCTCTTTATTTGCTTGACTCAATTTCTATGTAATCAAAGAATAATGATAACTAAGTTAGCGATGTCAAGTAAGTTCAACTAAAATGTTTAACACTAAGATGAACTAAATGTACCAGGAAATTGGGATCCTGCCGTGATGCCACAAACAACCTCCAGTTATTTGGAGAAAGAAACGAATACTCTTTGTAAGGATTCTCATGACTCCTTGGCCCTCGAACGTACTTGGTTGTGAGCGTCGACTTGAAATCTTTCCATCACTCACGAACTTCCCCCATCTAATGCTTGTATATCTGCCTCGTATTGGTAACATCATAGGTTTGCCACAAAACAAAATATATATTAGTTATATATGAAAAAATAGAAATAGAGATAGAGATAACAATACTATAAATACATACCAAAAGTTGATCCCAAATCATACCCTTCGTCACCTTTGAAACTTCCCTCCAAGTAGGAATTAGAATGCTAACTTTGCTCCGACCCTAAAAAGCCAACATAGCTAATGAACTTGTCTCCCTCTTCGTCGATAGGTTTTAAATTAGCATCAAATTCCATGTGAACCCTTGCCTATTCTTCCTCATAACATTTGACTAACGACTGCAGCTTCATGGTTCCTCTAACCTTTTTCTTAATAGTGAGCCAATAGAGTCACCCGAATTTGAACGTACCATGATCCTGCTTAGAAAAAAATTTGACATATGATAAGTAAATTGAAATTACATGCACACTTTAAACAATTCAAAATCTTACTAAGAAATAAATGTGACATATGATAAGTAAATTGAAATTATATACACACTTTAAACAATTCAAAATCTTACTTTAAGTATTTTCCCACATTCCTTCATAATAATCAACTCTAGCTGCATATTCATCATCATCTACCAATTCCACTTCAGATGGAATAGGCAGATTTGTAGTGAAAGGCGGTGTGTCGTCAAGATTGAAACTCATATCACCATCTTTCTGTTTTTTTACTTTGGAGTACAATAGACAATTTTCATTTGCTGGGTTAATGACATAAAACACTTGTTTTGCCAGACTTGCTAGAATGAATGGCTCATTTTTATAACCGACTCTTTCAAGATCAACTGAGGTAAATCCAAATTGATCTATTTCAATAGCATTATAGTTAACTCACTTGCATTTGAATAAAGGAACTCTCAACTTAGTGTAGCTTATCTCCCATATGTCTTCAATAACTCCATAATAGACCATGGATGTAGAAATGGGGTTTTTGTCTTTCAAACTAGAAAAGTGCATTGATTCGGCTACCACCATCATCCCACTATTTTGCATAGTACTTCTATTATCCTGGGCTTTTGTATAGAAAGAATATCCATTTATATCAAAGCTATTCCAAGTTATGAACTCAAAACAAGGCCCTCAAGCTAACCATTTGATTGTCTCAGACACATTGGTCTCATGCACTATCTTATCCTTGAACCACTCTATGAAAGTTTTATTGTGCTCATTAGCTATCTGCATGTCATTTTTTCTTGGATATATCTCCTTTAAACTCTTTCTGTGTTCAGCTAAGTATGGCTGAACTTCTTCTGTGTTATTCAAGATATACAAGTGTGCTTGCAAAACCTCTTCACGACACATACTCTTCACTTTGAGCCATTGTGTTCCCTTACTTGTATCCTTTTCATGACGAGATTGGGCCTTTGACCTTGATAGATATTCTTTACAAAAGTCCATAGCCTCTTCAACGACATATCTTTCCACAATTGAGGCTTTAGGTCGACAAGGATTTTTAGAATACCCTTTTAAGTTCTTCATGTATCGCTCAAAAGGGTACATCTACCTTAGATAAATTGGGCCGTATAGTCTTACCTCCCTATCAGATGAACTATTAAATGCACCATTATATCAAAGAATGGGGGAGCAAAATGCATATCTAGTTGGGATAGAATAATATAACCCTCATTTTCCAATTCATCTAACCTTCCAATGTCAACAACTTTACTACAAATAGTATTAAAGATACTACACAACCTTGTTATCGTGCTTCACACATCATCTTTCATAATACCTCTAATAGCTACTGGTAATAGTTGTTCATCAAGACATGACAATCATGAGACTTCATTCCAACTAACTTCAAATCTTCCATCGACACAAGCCGGCTCACATTAGAAGAATACCCTTGTGGCACCTTAATGCCGTGCAAATACCCATACAAGCTTCTTCTCTCAGCTTTTGACAATGTATGCGCTGCTGGCTCCATATAAGCTCTCTTACCATCATCTCTTAGTTATTGATGTAGTCATTCTCTTATTCCTATCAACCAAGTCTAGTCTTACACTAATTCCATCTTTAGTTTTCCATGCTATGTGTAAAAGCATACCAACAAGGCAATCACATACATTTTTTTCCACATGCATCACTTCAATACTATGTCTCACATCAAGACTATGCTAATATGGAAGATCAAAGAAAATTGACCTCTTCTTCCATATGTTCTTCTTACTAGTAGTCTTTTGATTCTTACCAAAATTGACATTAATTTTTTCCACCAGACTATAAACCTCATCTCCAGTTAATGGCTTTGGAGTCATTTCATTCTCCGGCAAACCGTTAAAAGCCTTCTTTAGCCTATGGTACTGGTGGAACCGAGGAAGAAATCATCTATGATCAAGGTAGACCATTTTTCTACCATGCTTGAGTTGATGGAATTGTGTGCTTGCTTCACATATAGGACAAGCTTTATGACCCCTAACACTATAACCTGGCAAGTTCCCGTATGCAGGGAAGTCGTTAATCGTGATGAAAATCATTACATGTAGCTTAAACGATTGTTGCTTATATGCATTAAACACATCTACACCATCCTCTCACAACTTCTTTAAGTCATTTATCAAAGGTGCCAAGTAGACATCGATATCATTCCCTAGCTGTTTTGGTCTCGAAACAATAATAGAAATAATCATATACTTGCGTTTCATACACAATCAGGGAGGTAAGTTGTAAATCACCAGCAGAACCAGCCATGCACTATGTGTATTGCTAAAAGTACCATAGGGATTGATTCCGTCGGTGCAAAGCCCAAGCCGAAGGTTTCTAGGCTCGCTACCAAATTCGGGATACATTTCATCTACTTTCTTCTATTATGGAGAGTCAGCCGGGTGCTGAAGGTATTTTCCATCACAAACTCTGTCATCATAATGCCATCTCAACTTCTTTACTTCTTTCACATTAGCAAACAATCGTTTGAATTGTGGTATGATTGGAAGATATCACAAAACCTTTACAGGTTGCTTTTTAATTGTCTTATCACCACACCTATTACCTTTCTTCACTTTGTATTTGGAATTTTTACATTTCGGACACTCACTTAAGCCTTCATACTTATTTCTATACAATACGCAGTCATTAGGGCAGGCATGTATCTTTTTATACTCCGTACCTATCGTAGATAATTTTCTTGGCCTCATACATACGATTTGGAAGTACATTATCCTCTAGAAACATATCACACAACAATTTAAGCAACAATGTGAAACTACTATTAGTCCACCCACAAGTTACCTTTAAGTTGACCAAGTGCAAAATATCTGACAAGCGTGTATACTTAGTACACCCAGGGTACAAAGGTGTCTTTGCATCACTTCGCACATTATCATATATAGGCGATTATGCAAAATATTCTACCTCAACATCATGAATCATTTTCTCCATTCTATCGTCATCTCTAACCTCCAAAACTTCCTTCTTATAGGACGCACAAGCTGTTACTTCCTCACCATGCCATATCCACCTTTTGTATTGAAGATTTATTCCATCACAAAATAAGTGATCTCTTATATCATCAATATCTCGTAGACTCTCATTTAAACACTTCACACATGGGCAAAATACTTCCCATTTTTACTAGGCGCATTCATTCTAGCAAATTTAATAAACTCTTCCACCCCATTCTCATATTCTTTACTAGTTCTCAAAGCATTCATCCAACGGTGACCCATTTTACTACCACCCATGCCATTTTCAATAATACTCAATTTTAGACCAATTGTCATTATGATATAAATATGGATCAAGAAAAGGGATGCCTTACTCATTTTTTAAAAATTTCAACAGCTTTTGTGCTAAAAAGTAAGATTGCGAGTCAGATTCAATTTCAAAATGGACAACAGATACACCAGCAGAGTTAAGGCTATAGTCAATCACTGTATACACAAAATAAATTAACTAAGCAAAAGAAAGTCACTGATAAGAGAAGATTTCCTAGAAACATTTGTTACCTGGTAAAGAAATTGCAGCTCTAAAGTACTCAAGACCAGGTACTTCTTCCACTTCACCACCAAATTTCAAACTGTGAACTTCTTCCCCACAAGATTTCTTTAATGCAAAGGGAGTGGCGGGCATGAACTGACAGAAAAGCAGGAAGTGTGAGAGGGGCAGAGAAGTAAGATGTGACAAAATAGCTTTACTCTTTACGCTGCTTTGACATGCTTTGCACCATCTTTGACTTCAAAGCAAGATACAATGACTAGTTTTAGAAAGGGTAAGATAATGACATATGACGGTCTGTTATTCACATTTAATAAAAATAACAAAATCATGACCCCTCCTGAAATCAGCAGCTATGATTCAATATTCGTCGAATAAAGACACCATCTTTAGCTTCTACTATGAATTTGGATATTATTCTAGGGAATGATTTTGTTAATGTAGAATCACTTTTCTATTTAAGCTCACTATCTATATAATTACTAAACAAAACTTTAAAATGAGCATAAAGTCCTTATCTTTATTCTAGTATGCATAACCTTTTCTTATATCATATTCTATATTTCTTCATCATCATTATTATGTCTTCCCTTTCCATTCCACATATCTTCTATTATATTTATAGAATAATAGTCTTTCTCAAATTGTTACTAGTGTGGCCAAGAAAGGAAGCATTAAAACAAGATAGTGAAAATTAATGAAACCCATATAATAACGTCAAATGGCTTTATTTTTCATTATATAAGTACATGAGTTACACGTAGTTTGTAATTTTATACTTGATACAAACACATGAAGAAAGATAAAGAAAATACCAAAACCTCTAATTTTAATCATAAGAACATACCAGAAACAAAAAACCCTCACAAGAGTTAACTTTGGAACCCTAATGAATGAGTAATGACCCTAGTTTATCCCCAAAAAAACAGATATCTAACTGTTCTAATTTTAGATATCCATATGACTGAAAAAGGAGGTTTCAGAGGAAGAAAGCTACAAAATGTTTATCATCATAGTAACAAGTAATTTCTTTTTCTTTTTTTCCAAAATAACAAGTACTTGCACACTGTTTTAACAAAACTCTTTCATCAAGAATCTGTTTTCATCTTCGGTTACTGATTTATATTGCATAATAATTTAGATATGAATTTATTGGTTCTTGTATGTAGATATGCGGGCATATGATTTCTTGGATTATTGTAGCTACTTTTCATTAAAAGTAATTAAGTCAACATGATCACAAAGTACACAATATCATGGTGTTCATGATGAACTATGAGTTGCATACAAGTCATGTATGGATTTATACGCAATTCCTAAATTAATATTTGTATGGACTGAATATATTTCCCTTTTGAAGGTATATATTTGCTTTTAGAAACATAGAGTAACTCTCAGCATTTGATGTCAATCCCATTAATGAAAATGTTTCTAATTAATTTGATTATCTCACAAGTGAAATTCCAATCTCGCAACTTACTAGTTAAGAGTGACAAAAAGCAACAAACACCATTACAAAAAAAAATCAAACAATCAACATATATAGCTTGTTGGAGAAGAGGGAAAACAGGGATTGCAAGCTCAGAGGATGAAATGAAGCCATAAAACACATACTTAAACTTGAATAATGCAGCTCCAAGTAAGAAAAAAATCAGGATTGCAAGCTCAGAGGATAAAATGAAGAACCCAATCAAATGAAATTTAAGTTCTGCCTTACCTAGCTTGACGCGGGATGGAGAAGAGGGAAAATAGGGAGGATGGACCCAGCAGCTACAAAACCCACCACGAATTGAGAAGAGGAGGGAGAACTAAGAACGCGAAGACAGAACCACTTCTGGTTTCAATAGAAAAGAGGAGGGAGAACCGCCAAAGGAGAAATGCAAATGGCGCTAATAAAGAAAAAATGGGGCTTTGGTAAACAAAACAACTACATGTAGAACCCACGGTGAATTGAGAAGAGGAAGGAGAATGAAGAACATAGAGATAGCAAAACCACTTTTGGTTTAAACAAGAGGAGGGAGAACCGCCAATGGAGAAATGCAAATGGTGCCAATGGAGAAAAAATGAGCTTTTGGTAAACAAAACAGCTTTACTTTTTACGTTGCTCTGACATACTCTGCCATCTTTGACTCCTGCGAAGAAGATACAATGATTGGTTTTCTAAAACCAATCATTGTATCTCCATTTTTTTAAGATACAATAACTGGTTTGAAAACCAGTCGTTGTATCTTAGATTTTTTTAATGTGGATTTAGGCAATAGATACAGTGACTGGTTTTAAAACCAATTGTTGTATATAAGCTTTCAACGATTGGTATAGAAACCAGTCATTGTATCATGCGCATTTAAAAAAAATAGCTTTCAATGACTGGTATAGAAACCAGTTGTTGTATTATGGGAAATTTTTTTTAAAAAAATCCAGCTTCTATCTTCAATGACTATTTGTTATAACAGTCGTTGAAACTTTACT
Organism: Inga oerstediana; assembly: GCA_963210345.1. Classification (NCBI taxonomy): domain Eukaryota; kingdom Viridiplantae; phylum Streptophyta; class Magnoliopsida; order Fabales; family Fabaceae; genus Inga; species Inga oerstediana. The sequence continues at coordinate 29,598,183 of OY723402.1, read as the reverse complement.
TTCAATGACTCATTTCATAAAACCAGTCATTGAAGCACCTATTTCAATGACTGATTTTGTGAAATAGTCGTTGAAATGCAACCACTTCATCTTTTACTACTATTTTTTAAAAACGGTTGTTAATTTGTGTCGTTAAATCAACTGTTTGTAGTAGTGTAATGAATGTAATACGAGAGTTTGTTGGGAAAAATTTTGTTAAGTACTCCGACTTTATTAAATGGAACAAAACCAAAAAAGGCAAACAATTTTGAAAATTTTTGAATACCCACTCTATCACGGGGTTGAACCTTGCTTGAAGTCGGGACCATAAGTGAGTTTTAAGTTATTCTTTGGTCACCAATTTAACTTTATGACACATTTTTGAACTGCTCTTAAGGCTTTATAGTACGGGGGTTAAATTTTTGGTATCAAACATGGATTCTGACAATGTTAGGTTATTGTTAGAGTTGTTTGCTTCAGTTGTTAGTTGCTAACCCTAGACTAGTTACTTAGTGTTAGGAGTTAGGGATGGTGGGAGAGGACTAAGGAGTCAATCCCTCTCATCAGTTAACTAGTTGTCAGAGGAAAAGCACATTCCGGAAGGGGAGTATAAAGTAGTATGAGCTTTTTTTGGTGTAAATACCAAGCCTTTTATTGTGAATATGACTGGTTGTGATATATATATGTAGGTATGTATATATGTTCTTGTTGTTTGTTAGTGCATGAGTTTTAAGGAATATATGTATATGCTTAATATCATATTAATGTTATGGTTTCTTTGTAATAGTAAAAAGAAATAATGATCTGACTAAAAGTTAGATGTGTGGATCCAGAGGTAGAAGAGATAAATCACAACCCACTTGATCCCGTGCAATAGATGTTTGGCATACTGATTGAGCAGTGGGCCATGATATTTGAATTAAGGGATGAGTTTCATGAAATGAAAGCAAAACAAAATGAGAAGAAGGAACCATTGACACAAGAAAAGATGAACCATGAGCAAACAGAGGAATAGTCGATTCGACTTGAGGGGTCACAACAACCTAAGGAGTCATAACAACATACTGAACCGAACTAGGAATCTTATGTGGTGCTAGCTCTTAATGAAAGAGATCTACAGGTTTGGGTCTTTAAGTTTTGTAAGCATCTGCCCCTAGTGTTTAGGGGAAGATTTGACCCCCAAGTAGCTGAAATTGGCTGGTTCAATTAGAGAAGATTTTTGAAGTGTTAGAATGCTTGTCTGAAGTAAAGGTGAGATTGGCTATTTACAAACTAGAGGGAGACACTGATAGGTGGTGGTGGAACATTGCCTTGTCCTTACGAATCTGGAATGTGCCTGGATCTGGGAGCTGTTCAAAGAAAAGTTTATTGAAAAGTATTTTCCCAGATCTTTGAGGCTTGAAAAAGCAACCTAATTTTTGAAGTTGAATCAAGGTAGTGAAGAGACCTTCGATGACTATTTGTCCTGGTTCATTTGACTAACTCGTTACTCCTCCTATTTGCAACACAAAGATAATGAGGAGTGGAGCTTTGATATGCTGATCTAAGGGTTGAGGCATGAAATAAAGAAATGGTTGGTCTCCTGATAGTTTACTGAATTTAATAAATCCGTGAAGGAGTGCCGAATTACAAAGAAAAACCTGAGGGATCTATACGCTGCTAAGGGTAACAGTCGAGGTGAGCCTAGTAATGGCAATTCTGCTCAGAAGAGGAAGGGTTCTCATCCAAAGGTAAAAGCAAGAAACCATATAATCCTAAGGACTATGGAAACTATAGACCCCCTCATGCCACGGTCATGCCCTCGAGATGGCAGGACTTATGTTGGAAGAACCTATGCAGGGCAAGTAATTTGTTATAACTGTAGGCAGATGGGGCATATTACTAGTAACTACAAGCAACAGCCAGTTGAACCAAGACCCAAGAATCAGGGCAGGGTGTTTACCATGACACAGAAGAGGCACGAAAGTCCCCTGACCTGATTCGAGGTAAAGTCTTTCTCAATGGTAGTTTGCTACAAGCTATATTTGATTCGGGTGCTAGTCATTCCTTCATTACTTATGATTGTGTGAAGCACTTAGGATTACATGTTCTAAACTGCCATTTGACTTGGTTGTGTTGATGTCGAGGGGTGTCAAAACTATGACTGTTGATGCTTGTTTAAATTATGTGATAAATGTTGAGGGACATGAGTCTACAATTGATTTAATTTATTTGCCGCTTCAACTTCTAGAAGTTATACTGAGTTTTGATTGGTTGACGATGAATAATGTGTTGCTGGATTGCTGAAACAAGATGATAGTTTAACCTGCTCCACTGAAGGATGATAGTATAAGTGCTAGTCTGAGTTTTATCTTAATGGCTAAAGCATGAGAAATGCCTTAAGAAGGGGTGCCAAGGGTGTATAGTATTCTTTTTCGTGCAGGCAAAGATAGAAGAAACTCTAGGAAATATACCCATGGTAAAGGAACTTCCTAAAGTTTTTCAGAATGATCTTAAATTTCCTTCAGAAAGGGAAGTGGAATTTATGATAGAGATTATGATTGGATCTAGATCTATATCAAAAGCCCCAAATAGAATGGCCCTAAATGAGATGTCAGAGCTAAAGAAACAAGTTGAAGAGTTACTTAAAAAGGGGTTCATTTGACCCAGTGTCTCACCGTAGGGAGCTCCAATACTATTTGATAAGAAGAAGGATGGTAGTTTGTGGTTATGTATAGATTATAGAGATTTGAATAAAGTAACTGTCAAGAACAAGTATATACTTTCGAGGATTGACGAACTTCTAGATCTGTTGTCTGGTTCTTGTGTATTCTTGAAGATTGATATAAGTTTAGGTTATTTTTAGCTGTAAGTGAAAGCGCAAGATGTTCCGAAGACCGCTTTTAGGACCAGATATGGGTACTACGAGTTCTTAGTAATGCCTTTCGGATTAACTAATGCACCTGTCATATTCATGGACTGCATGAATCATATTGTTCTCCAGTATTTAGATCTATTTGTGGGGGGTTTTTATCAACAATATTTTGATATACTCCAAGAGTAATAAAGAGCATGAGCATCATTTAAGAATAGTATTGGGAATTTTGCGTGAGAAGCAACTCTATGCCAAATTGAACAAGTGCTAGTTCCGGCTTTTGGAAGTAAAGTTTCAGGGCTATGTCATCTCGTAAGAAGGGGTCTCAGTGGATCCCATTAAAGTAGAAGCAGCACTAGACTAGAAGAGGCTAGAAACTGTTATTGAGATACACAATTTTCTGGGTCTTGCTGCTTATTACCAGAGGTTCATTCAAAATTTCTTTCAAATCGCTTTGCTGATGACCAAGATCAAGTGAAAGGATTAATCTTTTAAATGGGGTGATCAATGTGAGAAGAGCTTTACGGAGCTGAAGGAAAGGTTGACGATGTCACTGTTAGATATGATTAGTTTTGATGATGTCAAATATAGATGTGAAATGATAAGAGCAAAAAGTTTATATAATGTATTTCTTTGACTAACTACTATATTTAATGTTACATATTTTGTAGATTAGTCGAGCAAAGAATGAAGAAGATTGAATTAATGAAAATGAACAAGAGGAAGAAGAAGAAAGAAATTGAAGATAGTCAAGGAGATGCTTACTCAGATTATGAAGAATGATTATCAAGAAGAAAATCAAAAAGAAAGATATTGAAGAATGAAGAACTTGGAAGATCTATCAAGAATATCAAGATTCATGTTGTTAGAAGTGATACTGGAAGTTTCTATGATGATACCGGAGGTTTCTATGATCAAATGATGGTTGGAATAGGTTAATACAAAGCTAAGATCACTTATATGTGAGTTATGGCACTTCTAGGAGAGTTATACTCGAGCACAGAGTTCAATACTCGAGCACGGGATGAACTCACTCGAGCACGGGATGAACACTCTGTTCTACTTTGTTTTACGTTCAGCTTGATAGAGGTCTGATATTTTGGTCATATCTCTCCAACCACATATCAGATTGACCCGAAACTGGTGGCATATGAAAGAAGACTCACAACACGTAATATGTGTTCCAATATCATATTTAAAGAAGCTCAAATGAAGGAGATATGATTCGTGGAAAATGAAACTGAAATCACCGCCACTTTTCAAGACAGGTTTGGTATTTTGAACATAACTCATAAACCACACATCGGATTGAGACAAGACTAGTGCCAAATGAAACTAGACTCAAAGAGATTTCCATGGATAGGTAATTTGCCTAAGTTGAACGTATATTATAGGAGCTATGCCTTCTGGAAGTTGACGCTTGTGCAGTCTAGTGGAATAGACACTCTTTCGATCATAACCTGCAGAATACAAGGAGTTTGGAGCTGATTCTTTTTGCATTGGAATGCATATGGCAAGAGCTTTCTTATGATACATCATTAGAATCAAATAAACAAATTTTTTCTAAAGTGGCCCCACATCACCCTCGAGTGCAAAAACGCACTCTTTGAAAAAGTTGTGCGAGTGATGTGCAGAAGTAGCTGACACGTGAAGAAATTTGCAACACTTGAGCACTAGGATCATTACTCGAGCAATAGACTATTTCTCACTCGAGCACATGCAAGTTTTGACATAAGAGTGTTAACCCGAGAAGAAGCATGTACGTGAAAACAAGAGGCGCACTCAAGCAGGATGTGTTGTGCTCGAGTGATGTCTAGAATTCACTCGAGCAGATGCGAGTGAAGAGCAGAAAGTGTTTGCTCGAGAGGAAGCCAGAATGTGAAATTCTACATGCACTCGAGTGAGGCTTCTTTACACTCAAGTGAGGTCCTGATAGAAGCAACGTAGAAGTTCAGACTCTCACGGCCATCAATCCAAAAGTGGTTAAATGTTATACAATCATTATGTTTTCACTTGTTATTGTTCCTAAACATTAACTAACATATATTTTAAGTGTAAAATAGGAGATTAAATATTTGGATTGCATCTTCAACAATGGAGGCCACGTACGGCAAATATCATCACTCAACAAACAATCTGAATATGGTTACATGTTATTGAATCATTGTGTTCTCACTTGTTATTGTTTCTAAATGTTAGCTAACATATATTTCAAGTGTGAAATAGGATATTAAACGTTCAGATTGCAGATTCAAATAAAATTCAATTACGGTGAACTTCATTATTACACACTGAATGACGGCTACCTACGACGACAAACAACTGACACACCATGAAAGACTGTCAATATTCAAACATCTTCATACCACTCCACAACGTGATGTACATCTCAAAATGAATCTTCTTGCTGTTCAACGAGACGCTCTACTTTGCAACGGAAATCTCATGGTAGCTTGTTTTTCAAATATGCTCAAACGGTCAAAATGACTCCAACGGACGAATGCTCACAATGGTCATCATCTTTATCAACTATAAATGAGAGAGCATTCAACGTGGATGGGTAACAGAGAAAAATAGAGACAGCGAGAAACTACGTGAAAAATGATAGAAATATGAATCCTCTGCTTCTACCCAAACACTCTCTGTTTTCCAGTTTCTGTATTACTTATCATTGAGAGAGTGATTATTTGTATTGTACTTCAGTGAGTATTATACCCACTCTATGAGAGAGTCTGTAAACACTTTCAACTATATTTCTGAGTTGATCTCAAGGTAGAGGGACCTTAAGAGGGTTGATTTCCTTACGGGGGAAGCTGTAGAGATAATTGCCAGTAAGACATTCTGCTCGTAAGACTTACAAGGTGCAAGCAGTAGAGAACGTTGCTGCTCATAAGACTTATAGGGGTGTAAGCAGGAGAGAACATTGCTGCTCGTAAGACTTGCATGAGTAAGTAGGAGAGGAAGATCTTTGGGATTGCTCTGCTCGTAAGACTTGCCGTAAGGGGGAGTATTTTCAGTAAGAGATTTGTAAAAGGTTTCACAAGTACTCGGCTAAACTTGTGGGATTGTAAAGGCTTTTCTTGTGCCCGGATTAAACAAGAAGATAGTGGATTTGAAAATCTCAGGAGGAGCCTGGGGACTGGACGTAGGCCATCACAGATTGGACGGAACCAGGATAAATCACAGTTTGCATATTCTCTTCCCTAAGCTCTTATATTTCTAGCATATATTATTTAATCTAACTATTGATTTATAAACCTTCATACTTACCACTTTTGTTAAGATGCGAAAAGATTTCCAAAGTTCTTAAGTTTTTATTATACACCAAATTCACCCCCCTCTTGGGTGATAGCCGGTTCTAACAGACACCAGTGTTGATTATACCTGATCCTAGTTTGACTTATGTTGTTTATAGTGATGCTAGTAAGCAGGGAATGAGGTGTGTCCTTATGTAGCAGGGCAAAGTGGTGGCCTACGCCTCTCGACAGCTGAAGTCTCATGAGATGAACTATCCCACCCATGATCTGGAGCTTGCGACAATCATGTTTGCATTAAAGATATGGCTGCACTACCTGTATGGTGTGATGGTGGAATTTTACTATGACCATAAGAGTCTCAAGTACTTGTATGATCAGAAATAATTGAATATGAGACAACGCAGGTGGATATAGTTGTTGAAAGATTACACCCTAGAGATCAAGTATCATCTGGGAAAAGCTAATGTCATCGCAGATGCGCTTAGTCGAAAGGTGGTGCTAGTAGTAGTAATGATGATTCAAGAAGGGAAATTAATAAAAGATTTTTGAGATTTAAATCTCTCGAATCAAATTTTTTGTACTAATTATGGTGTCACCCAAGTAGAGTGATTTAACGTATGAGATTGAAGAAGCTCAGAAGCATGATGAAGAAGTGCAGTCCATCTAAACCATGATTGAACGACGAGGGACTCGAGATTATGATTTGTCGCCTAGTGGATTAGTTCAATACAAGAAGAGAATCTATGTTCCACTAAATGCTTACATGAGACAGAAAATCCTAGATGAGGCACACAAGAACTGGTATACTTTTCACCCCGAAATTACCAAGATGTACCATGGTTTGAAGTCTATGTATTAGTGGCCGGCATTAAAGAGTGATGTGACTAAATATGTGTCACGATGTCTTACCTGTTAAAAGGTTAAGATTGAACATCAACGGCATTACTTCAGAGCCTTAAGATTCTAGAGTGGAAGTGGGAAAGCATGACCATGGATCTGATGGTGGGATTACCCAAGATTAGAAACTTTGATACGATCTGGTTGATTGTTGATCGATTTAAAAAGTCAGCACATTTTATACCTATTAACGCCAGCTACTCTCAAGATAAACTGGTAGAGATTTATATCAGAAAGATAGTAAGACTCCATGGCACACCAAAAAGCATTATTTTCAATAGCGATCCCCATTTTACTTTGAGGTTTTAGAGGTCTCTACATAAAGCTTTAGGTATGAAGTTAAGGTTTAGTACAGCCTATCATCCACAGACGGATGGACAGTCAGAAAAGACCATTCAGACTTTAGAAGATATGTTAAGAGTATGTGTCCTGGACTTTAAAGGAAATTGTGATCACTTTCTTCTACTTACTGAATTTGCAGCGATCATATAGATGGCTCCATATGAAGCATTGTATGGGGGAAAGTGCCAATCACCTTTATACTAGATATAGTTGTTTGAAAGGAGATTGTATAGGCTAGATCTGGTTCATCAGACCACAGAGAATATCAAAATTATCCAAAAGAGGCTCCTAGCAGCACAGAGTAGAAAGAAAATATACGCTAATAAAAGGAGAAGACCTATAGAGTTTGAAGTCGAAGATCATGTGTTCCTAAGGTGTCTCTAGTCACAAAAATCGGTGGAACGATCAATCGAAAAGAGCTAAGCCCACAGAACATTGGTTCATTTAAGATTCTTATGTGAATCGGATCGGTAGTATATAGAATAGCCCTACCCCCAAACTTGAGTAGGCTCCATGACATCTTTCATGTCTCATAGTTTAAGAAGTACCAACTAGACCTTGAGCATGTTATTGAATATGACGATATAGACATGCGTGATGACCTCACCTATGAGGCTGAGGTAGAACGAATCCTCAATCATCAAGAAAGGTGACTTAGGCATCGCAACATTCCGTTTGTGAAGGCGGTTTGGAAGGAACTGTCTCCAAGAAAAGTAACCTGGGAAGCTGAGGAAGATATTAAGAAACGTTATCCGGAGTTTACGTCATTGGTTATGTAACAAATTTTGAGGATGAAATTTATTGTTCAGGGGGAGAATTATAATATCTCAAAATACATCCAACGGCTAAAATTAATAGACAGTGAAATAAAAGGATTAATGGCACCTTAATTAATTTTGCCATGATCAAGGGTAAAAGAGTCAATTGTCAGTTGATCTTGATAATAGATTTGGGAAGAAAAATCAAGGACCAAGATTTGTTCTTATAAAGTGAGGTAATGATGAAGATGATTAAAGTAAAAGACTCTTCTTTTTCTAAAATTGGACTACATGACTCATGCTTACATAAGCAAGACAAATGCAACAAATTTCCTCTCCTTTTTCCTCAATATTTCTTCCAAGACAAGAGCAAGGAAGAGAGAGGATTTAATCAATTAAAATCCCTCACTTTTGAGAATAAATAGTTGTCCAAGAAAAAAGAAAAGAAGGAGAAGAGAGTTTGGTCAAAGTCCACCTACTTTTGCAAGAAACACATGACATACATACACATGCAACATACAAAGATATAAGTCAAAACAAATTTTCACCTTTCCATCTATGAATGTCGTCCAAGGCACCAAGAGAGAAAAGAGAGTATAATAATTGCTATCTTCACCTTTTACTCAAAGAAAGATGGTAAAAAGCATCCCAAAAGGAAGAAGAAGATAAGTCAAACACACCCCGTCCCTCTTGGTCAATTTTTACAGCTAGGAAGAAGCAAGAAGAGTGAATGGATTAAAACAATTAATTCTTTACCATTTATCCAAGGAAACATTTTCCAAGTGGGAAAAGGAAGGAAAGAGAAGAAGCAAACTAAATTAACCTAACTACACTTAGAAAATTACCATAGGATTTTTATCCAAAAAGGGTGAATATTGGCCATATATCTTCCTCTCTCTTTTGGCCAACTTTTTAGCCAAGTATTAATGTGTTAAGGGAAGAGAAAAACTAATAATTTAACACACTTTCTTTATATCTTTAATTCGGCCAAGCAGTTGCACAAAAGAGAAAAAAATGAAACAAAGTGAAGGTGAGTTCTTCCATCTTGATTTTCACCTTCTTAACCTCATCTATGGCTCAAATACCCTTATAAACATTGTTCGTCTTGATTAGAGCTTTATTTCTATGGTTTTGAGAATTTCAAGAAGATTTGTTTTGAACTATCTTGCAAGAGAAAAAGTTGTATAACCAAACAAAGAACCTAAGGTGGAGCAAGAGATGAGTATTGGCTTCAATTTGAGCTATTGGATGTGTTAGTTGAATGAGTATTTTGGAAAATATATATCTACCTTAATTTTTTCGCCAAACAAGGGTTTGGATAATTGATGGTATTTTTGTTATATTATTGGTGTTTTATGATGATTAGAAATCATATGATACAAGTTAGGGGATTAAATTGGAAGTCAGATAATTGTTGGAATTTTTGTTGAATTTTTGCCAAACGAGGTCATGGAAAAAGAGTGAGAATTTGTTCATTTTAAGGTTACCATTATGTTCTACACAATAAATTTTGTGGGAATAGATCCGGGTTGTGAATTTTGGATCATTGAAACTCAAAATGCAAAACTGGATTTTCTGGCCGAACAGGATTCCAGCGAGGTACCCTGTTAGTGTTTTGGTGTTTAATAACAAATGATGCTCAACAAATGTGAAACTTTTCAAAATAAAAGTAGACATATCAAGCTTTAATTTGATAGGTCATTTGTATCATTTGAACTTGTATACTGGGAGTTATGAATTTTTGAAGTTAGGTCATGAAAACTAGGTTGAATTCTAGCAGTGTGCAATAAATGACAATTTTGGCTAAATAAGGGTCATATAGCTTTTAGAATCACCACAATTAGATCTTTGTACATATAGATATGATTTTTCAAAAGTGATAAAAAATGTTGACAAATTTGGTCACTTATGCGAAAATTGAAGATATATTGGCATAATGTAATATTGTTGAACTCTGAGGATAGAAATTGGTCTCTTAGGTTAATTGACCACTTTAACTCCTTAGTTGACTTGATTAAATGTCCCTAATGTTAACCAACTTAAGTGCTTGAATTATAGAGTATTATGGGCTCGATAGTGTATGTATGAGATGGATGGCACAGAAGAGGCCAATGTGTGGACCGAAACTGAGGCCAGCATTGCCAGGGTAGTCATTAGTTGGGGAGACAAGAAAGTATTCAGAGGAGGACCCTAAGGACAATTCAAAGGACCCCGACGAGGATCCGGAGGAGTACTTGGAGGATGAGCTGAGCGACTGCAAGTCTCGGGCCGTCACAGTAGAGGTAGGATATGACCTACAGCCAGATCTTGAGCTGTGGCACTATGTCTTTTGTAGATATCATAGAGCCCAGCGAGCTCAAGCCAAACTTGTTGGACACTATATTGCGTTCTTGACTAGAGGCCAGTCCCTTATGATATTCAGGAGCAGTTACAGGTTGGGTGTCAATTGAGTTCTGGATTCATACCATATTGGAATTCTTCCTAGACTCCGCTTGTTGGAATTGGCAGAAGAATTACATTGTCGAGAGGGGCCTAACTGGGAGCATTTATGAGTTTCTGGATCATATGGATGACATGGTCCAAATATTTATATGCGATGACTGATATGGGACCTTGGTGGCATATTTTGGTGATCGGAGCTGACCGACATATATTTTGAGACAAAGGCAGTCAGGCAGATTGACAAATAGAAAAGATTTAGTCGAAGTTGGTATTTTTGGAGGGTACAGACAAAGTTAATTGTGCTCGACTCAGGAAATTCCTACGACGGGTGACCCCCTAAGAAGTGTATGTAATTTAGGGAAATATAATGTAAACGGAATTAATATGTTATATACAGTACTTTATAGGTTATTTTATGTGTCTGTTTCTTTGTAACTATTGTAAATAGTTGTTGTATACTTGTATGACATATTTATGTACCCTGAATTTTATGAAATGATGAAAATGCCCTTGCTCTTATATGAAATGTAATTCTTCTTTATTTTCATGTAGTTTGAAATATAGAGATAATGCGTGGTAGGCCATGAGGTAGGTGCCAAGGACGAAGTAGAACTGGGGGTCGGGATGGTAACAACGAGGAAGATACAAAGCCTGACCCTATACAACAACAAATACTAGATATGCTAGCGCAACAGTAAAATACTAGGAATGAAATGAGGAATGAACTTTGGGAGGTACTATAATACCCTGACTTTTGAGACTTGAGGTTAGAAAATAAGCCTGAGATTAGTGGATTGGTAAGCCCCGGTTTAGCAAGATCCCAAATTGTGATTAAGGGTTAATGACTTCAAAAGTGGATGTGGTTAGTGATAAATAACCCTTTTGGAGAATATGATGTGATTTAGCACTCGAATGTGATTCATGTGTGTTGTGAGCAGCGTCAAAACCCTGTATTTAAGTTCAATTATGGATTAGCATCCAAATTGACTTAGAATAGAGGGAAGAATTGAATGGGGTATTGTGTTGGAAATGGTGTCATAGTGTGTTTTGATGTCTTTGAAATTGGTTTGGAACTTTGAAATGGAAATGTTGCAATGTTAGGTTTTGAAATGTGAATTGTGTTGACATATTGGGATTGTTGTGAAAACATATCAATGAGATGTGAATTTGATTGATTTGGATTTTCCAATGGATTCCTTGTGAACATTTATGTGGGAATTATGTTTGGTATGAAAATGGAACCATTAGAAGCAAAGATGCAAAATCTGAAATTTTGTCCAGTGAAACTCTATTCTGGGAAGTCAGTTTGTGTGAACATTTTGAATGACCAAATGGTGTTTAAAAATTCTGAAACTTTTCAGAATTAACATTCACATCCCAAGCTTCAAAATGGATAAATAATTTGTGCCATTTCGTTTTGTGAGTTAGGAGATATGATTGTCCAAAGTTTGGGATGGAAACTGAACTCTGTTGTGGGACAGTGATGCGTTTTATGTAATTCTGGATTTTTGTGGTAATTTTGGGTAACGACCCATATTTTTTATATAAAAAGGACTTAAATACCTTTCATTTGGCATTGGAATCACCTTATTTCAAGTTTTTTTAGAATTAGTTATGATATTTCAAATTTGGGCAGAAAATCTGCCAGAAAATCCGAAAATAGGAATTATGACATCATCAAGATAAAACATGACATCAGCATAGAATTAAAACATATTACCTCATTTTCTTCAGTTATTTTCCGTCATTTTTTGTGCAACATGATAGAGAGGAGTTGGTTTGGTTTCTAGAGAAAGAAGGAGCAAGAAATTGAAAGGTAAGGCGATTCATCCTATGATTTAGCTCCTAACCGGTGCAATACTTCTCCTAAGGTTCTACGATATGTAATTTAAGGTGTTGAAGCAAGAATTTTGCTAATTGAAAATGAGTTAGGGTTCAGCTATTTTAGGGAAAAGCCAGAGGGAGCTTGAGCTAACTTCCGAAACTTCAATCTTTGATTGTTCTGGCTGCTGTGGTTGATTTAATCGGTGAAATTTCACCAGATTGTCTTTTTTTGTAAATTTGAAAAATGGGTTAGCCTAGGTGTTATGATGCCTAAATTGATACTAAATGGTAGTTCTAACCCAATGTAATGGTTAATAAAGTGGTTAGGAGTAGAAAGGAACGCGTTTACGGAGCCGAAACTAAAAAACCCCAATTTTTCCCGAGGAATTGAGAATTTCGGCCAAGGCTAGTTTGGAGGGGTTAGAGATGGATTTTTAATGATTTGATTATTCCATTGAGTTCAGGAACGAAAATTAAATAGGGTTATAGTTGATCACTTTTTCGGAAAAGGCCGAAAAAGCATAATTACGAAAATGCCCCTAAAACCCTTAAAGTGGGGCTGCCAAGGGTAAATTTGTAAATTGACATTGAATCTAAAAATTTTAGGTCCAGAAATGGATTCCTTGAGCGAAAATATGTTAGAATAGCCCATGTCAAAATTTCAGGAAAAGTACAGCCGGATCGGGTACGGTGGGGCCGGGCCCGGGGGCATTTTAGTAAATTTTCAATATAGCCTCATATAACCCCCAGAGACACTATGGAAGTGTCTAAATAGTACATTTGACATTGTAGAATCGAATGTAAAGCCCTGAGTTGCTGGCATGCAAATCGAGGAGAAAAGACTGGAGGTAGGGGACTTACCTTACTTGCATGTATTTGATATCTTTGCTTATGTAGTGATGTATGTGATTGCTTTACTTGATTATGTAGAGTGTATTTGAATAAATGAAGCTCTGTTTCTATTTTGCTGTGGCCATAGTTTTGTTACATGAAACATTGAGCATGCAGAAGTGTCATTATGGGGCATATATCTAGATAAAGCTAACATGTCATACACATAGCATCTACCATGCATGCATTATGGTATCTGTTTCCTACTGAGATTCTCTCAAATCTCACCCTCCCGTATCAACAATTTAGATAGGGCAAGTGCTCGTGGAGGGAGTGGCTAGGACTCCTTCGAGATGAAAGTTAGTAGTTGGTTATCAATGAGTTGTGAAGACTGTATATGATTCGGTTGAATATATGGTTATGAATTTAAGATGAGATTGTGTAATCCCTATTTGAAGAATTGTAATGGGCAATTGTGCCCTGTGTATCTTTAGTGAAGGTGTGTACCTGGGATTGCCAGGATGATTATGTTGTGTACTCTGATATTTATATGAATGTGATTTATCTTTATATAGTAATTGTATTCGAAATGTGAATATTAGACCAAGTTAATTATATTTTAAAAGGTATTTGTGAAAACCCTATCTCAAGGATGGAATTTTAAATGAGTTTTAATTATTATTGGTCTCTATTTTATTTTAATCACGTATTTTGGATATAATTACGGAGGGGGTTACAGGTACAACAAAGGCAAGATCGCTTGAAAGATCACTTAGAGGAAGTAATTAGAGGAAATGGTACGAAAGAACCTTCACCAGAGGATATTTTACCAGATCCTGAAGCAGACATCCAAACCTGGCTGAGAAAGTTCGTTAAGCAGCAGCCTCCTATTTTTTGTAGGAAGTTTTACCCACAGCTAGCAGAAGATTGGTTGAGACGTCTAGACAAGATCTTCAACATGTTACAATACCCGGATGAGATAAAAGCTCTGCTAGCCATCTACAAGCTGGAAGGTGATGTGGACTGTTAGTGGAAGAACACAGAGCTTATCTTGATGGGGAGGAATATTCCCATCACCAGGAAATTATTCTAGGAGAAATTCAATGAGAAATACTTTCCCTTATCTATCAGAAGAGAAAAAGAAAAAGAGTCTCTAAGCATCAGATAGTAAGACCGGGAGAGCTTCGATGATTATTTGTCTCGATACATTCGACTATCTCGGTATTCAACATACCTTAAACTTCCCGACAACGAGGTATGGAGTTCTAATATTATGATTCAGGGGTCGAGACCATAATTGAAAGAGAAACTGATTTCATAGTATTTCACCAAGTTCAGTAAAGCGGTGGAAGAATGCTGGTGCATTGAGGAGTTTGGCTGTTTAAACTAGTTACATGGGTGCTTCCAGAAGTCGTAGTTCATCACAGAAGCAGAAATAAAAGGGTGGACCTTCCAGGGGAGAAACTAAAAGACCAAATCAGTTTGGGGCTGAAGAGGCCAGGGTTCTTCTGGAAGCAAAAATTGTTGGCGTTACCGAAAGCCATTTCACCCTGGTAGATCTTACGACGGGATTCCATTTAGATCAGATCCAAATAAGCTGTTTACTTGTTACAATTGCAATAAGTTAGGACATATAGCTAGGGATTTTCCATAGAAGCAATAACCAGAGGAGACTAGGCCCAAGGTTTCAAGACAAGTATACACACTAACACAAGAAGAAGCCCGAAAATCTCTGGAGTTGATTTAAGGCATGATTTCTCTGAATAGCAGTCTAGTATATGTCATGTATGATTTAATGCCAGCCATTCATTCATTACATATGACTGCTTAAGATGATTGAATTTACATGCACATAAATCCCCATATGATTTGGTTGTGTCTATGCCTATGGGTACTCAAATTGTTATGACTGACATATGTTTGAATTGTGTGGTCAATATTGAGGGACATTATAGATCTGATATGTTTGCCATTGCAAGGGTTAGAGCTGATTATGGGGATTGACTGGTTGACAGTGAATGGTGTTACTAGATTGCAAACAGAAAAGGGTTATATATCTTAAGCCACAATTGCGAGCTGATATAGAAATCAATCCTAACCTTCTCTCTGTAGCTAAGGTTGAGAGATGTTTGCAGAAAGGGTGTTGGGGGTATATGGTGTCTTGCTCTATGTAGTTAGAGGTCGGTGTAGTCTTGGAAAGTTTCCCTGTAGTGAGTGGGTTACCTGATGTGTTTTTGGAAGATGTTGGTGGATTAACTCCAGATAGGGAAGTGGAGTTCTCAATTGATCTGAGGCTTGGAGAGGGTCCAATTTCCAAAACCCCATAGAGAGTAGCTCTGAGTGAAATGGCAGAACTAAAGAAGCCAATTGAAGGATCTACTTGAGAAAGGGTTCATAAGATCTAGCGTCTCATCCTGGGGTGCTCTAGTGCTCTTTATCAGAAAGAAACACAGTAGCCTGCATCTGTGTATTGACTATCGAGAGCTGAACAAGGTAACCGGTAAGAACAAGTATCCATTCCCTAGAATTGATTATCTGCTTGATTAGTTATCTAGTTCCTGCGTGTTCTTGAAGATCGATTTGCAATCAGGATACCACCAGTTAAAGGTAAAAGCAAAAGATGGGTCGAAGACTGCTTTCAGGACCAAATATGGCCATATGAGTTCCTTGTGATGCCATTCGGGTTGACCAATGCACCTGCCATGTTCATAGGCTACATCAATTGAATCCTTAGTCTATACTTGGACCAGTTCATAGTAGTCTTTATCGATGATATATTGTTGTATTCACAAAGTAAGGCTGAACATGAGCAACATCTGAGAACTGTATTGAACATATTACGGGATAGACAACTCTATGCCAAGCTGAGCAAGTATGAATTTTGGCTTTCAAAGGTAAAGTTTTTGGGCCATGTTGTTTCTCAACGAGGGGTCTCTGTTGATCCTAGCAAGGTGTAAGCAGTGCTAAGCTAGAAAAGGCTAGAGACTGTATTTAAAGTGAACAGTTTTCTGGGTCTAGTTAGGTATTACAGAAGGTTCATACAGAGTTTCTCCAGAATTGCTGTCTTCGATGAAATTGACGTAGAAAGCTCAACATTTTCTGTGGGATGAGAATTGTGAGAAGAGCTTTATGGAGTTGAAGTAGAGGTTGACTATAGCACTAGTACTTGTGATCCTAGATCCGCAGTGTACGTATGTTGTGATACAGATGCTAGTAGG
This sequence comes from Inga oerstediana, assembly GCA_963210345.1. Taxonomy (NCBI): domain Eukaryota; kingdom Viridiplantae; phylum Streptophyta; class Magnoliopsida; order Fabales; family Fabaceae; genus Inga; species Inga oerstediana. The sequence continues at coordinate 29,581,781 of OY723402.1, read as the reverse complement.
CACAGTTTGGGATTTGTGTTGATGTAGCACGGCAGAGTGGTGGCATACACATCTCGTCAATTGAAATCTCATGAATTGAATTCACAATTTTCAGTTGGCGGTAATTATGTTTGCTTTGAAAATCTGTAGACATTATCTCTATGATAAGACGTTAGAGTTGTACTGCGACCATAAAAGCTTGAAGTACTTGTATGATCAGAAAGAGCTCAATATGAGACAGCGCAGGTGGATGGAGTTGCTAAAAGATTACAATCTGGAAATCAAATATCATCTAGGAAAGACTAATGTCATTGTTGATGCATTAAGTTGGAAATTAATGTAGGTGGCAGCAATGATGATCCGTGAGCAAAAATTGATCGAGGATTTTTGAGATTGTAATATGCCAAATCAAATGTTATTGAGCAATAGTGTTAGCAAAGTATACAATGATATAAGAGCAGCAATTGAGGAAGCACAACTGTCATATAGGTGACTTTATCTATCAGGGATATGATTGCTCGAGGTGAAACTCAGGAATATGGCTTATCACCCAGCGGACTAGTCAGGTACAAGAAGTAGATTTATGTCCAACCGTAACCAGAAATGAGACTGTAAATCATGGAAGAGGCACATAAGAGTAAGTATACTCTGGATCTAGGGCTGCAAAGATATACCATGACTTTAAGGCCCAATACTGGTGGCTAGTTTGTCGCTCATTGTCTAACACGTCAAAAGGTAAAAGGTTAGCATCAACGACCATCAGGCTTCTGGAAAACCCTAAGGATCCTTAGTAGAATTGGGAAAGTGTGACTATGGATTTCATGACAGGGCTACCCAAGGTCAGAATCCATGAGGCTATATGGGTGATAATTGATAGATTTACGAAGACAACCCACTTCTTGCCTATTAGTGTTCACTATTCTCCAGACAAACTGTTAAAAATCTACATTAAGGAGATTGTGAGGTTACATGGTACTCTAAAGAATATCTCAGATAGAGATCCATAATTCACTTGTAAGTTTTAGAAGGCGGTTCATGAAGCTTTGGGTACTAAACTCCGATTCAATATGGCATATCATCCTTAGACAGATAGGTAGATGGAGTAAACCATATAGACACTTGACAATATGCTGAGGGCGTGTGCACTTGATTTCAAAGGTAGTTGGGACAAATTCCTTCCATTGGCTGAGTTTGCATACAACAACAGTTATCATTCGAGCATCCAAATAGCTCCATATGAGGCACTGTATGGGAAGAAGTGTCAATCACCCTTGTGCTAGATAGAGTTATCTGAGAGGCATTTGTTTGTACCAGATATTGTTGATCAGACAACAGAGTAGATAAAATTGATTAAGCAGAGGTTGTTAATTGCTTGGAGCTGATAGAAAAGTTATATTGATAAGAGGCGAAAACCTCTAAAATTTAAAGTTGGCAATCAAGTGTTTATAAAAGTATACCGGTTATGGGTATTGGCAGAGCATTGAAAGTACAAAAGTTAAAACCAAGGTACATTGGTCCATTCAAGAACTTGGCGAAGATTAGGCTAGTAGCGTACCGAATTGCTTTTGCCACCGAATTTAAGTAGACTACATGATGTTTTCCATGTTTCCTAGTTGTAACAGTATCAACTTGATCCATAATATATAATAGAGTATGAAGATGCGGAAATACGTGATGATTTGACCTATGAAGTCACACCTGACCAGATCATTGACCGACAAGAGAAGCAACTCCAAAACAAGAGCATTCGATTCGTCAAATTGTCTAGGAATGGTTATCGCCTAGAGAGACTACATGAGAAACGGAGGAAAGTATTAAGAAACGTTACCTGGAATTTATGGCTGTATAGGTATAGCAAATTTTGGAGAAGAAATTTATTTAAGTGGGGGAGAACTGTAACACCTCAAAATTTTATATTCACCAAATATATTGTAATTATTTGAGAAATTTAATAAAATAGTGAATATTCATGAATTTGGAATTTATGAAATTTATAAATGTTCAATTTCATGAGAAATTGGGCAAAATTAATTATGGAGTTAATTTGGGTAATTTAAAAAGCCCAATATTAAGGTCTAAAATGGAGAAATAATAGACAAAAATATTTGGTCCAAAACTAAATGGAAATTGCCCAAATAAAAAGAAGGAAAATAATTAAATAGAAAATGTAATGGCATTTTGTAATTTGCCAATTTAGTTCAAAATTAATTATTTTTTGATTAATTGAAGTTAATTTCAATTAATTAAGGGAAATACAGGGAACAATTATTTTTGAGTATTTCAGTCAAATAAATATGAATTTATGGAAAATTTGAGCAAAAGTTCAATTTTAACCAAAATTGTGACTTTACGTGTATACGTAACTTGAACAAGTTATGAAGCCAATTAAGACCAAAGGGAAGAACCCCTAGGTGTCTCCTATCTATAGCAGGAAGAAGGAAATAGTAGTTGGGCTTAATGGCATAGTTATATGTACATAGGTGTTTATGTACACAAAGTGTAATTTTTGGAATTTTTGGAAATTAAATAAATGATTAAAATATTATAAGATATATGATAAAAGCGCCATCTTCTTCCTCTTGGGCTCAAAATTGTCATCAATCAGCATCCATGGAGAGAGAGGGAGTTGAGAAATTCTAAGAGAGAAAGAGAAGAAAACTCAAGAGGTTGGTCGATTTCTTCAGTGAATTCGTACCTAACGAGTATAACTCTACTTCTAAGCTATTCTTCTATGTTATTCAAGGTTTATAAAGCACAAATTTGGTATTGGGAAGCTAGGGTTTTTTGGCCGCACCAAAGAGAGCTAGAAGGGAGCAAAAGGTAACTTCCACACCTTCGAATATTGATTATTGTGGCTGCTGTGAGTGGTTTAATTGGTGAAATTTCACCGGATTGTTTTTGTTTATGAAATTGGAAAATGGGTTGTGGGGGCTATTACCCTGTCAAAATTGGTACTAAATGATAGTTGTAATGTAATTAAATAGCGAATATGGTGACTAGGAGTAGAAAGGAACATATTTGCGGAGCTGGAATCAAAAAACCCCATTTTTTTGGGAATACCCAAGTTTCGGCCAGGTCTAAATCCAAGGTTTAGAGTTGGATTTTTGATGTTTTGATTGATTCCATTGCATTCAAGAGGAAAAATTAGGTGGGGTTACAGTTGGTCACTTTTTCGGAAAAACCCCAAAAAACCTAATTACGAAAGCGGAGTTGCCAAGGGCATATTTGTCTTTTGGCAATGAATTTAATAAATCTGAGCTCAAAAATGGATTCCTTGGGTGAAAATATGTCAGAATAGCCTTAATGAAAATTTTGGGAAAAGTACAGTCGGACTGGGTATGGTCGGGCTTGGCCGAGGCCTCGGGGGCATTTTGGTAAATATTTACTATAGACTAATATAACCACTATAAACACTATAGAAGTTTCAAAAATGATATATGAATGGGTTTTAACCTAATTCTTGTACATTTGACTTTTTAGGACTAAGTTAGGAGCTTAAGGTTGGCACGTTGTACAGGGCAAACGTTTCGGGGTGAAAGAGACTTGAAGTAGGGACATTATTCTTCATACGTCATGCCATAATTCATATGATTGTGTGGATGCCATTGTTTATGCTTTATTAATAACATGGATTGCCTATAAAAGGCGGCTAGTGCCGGAAGTGCACTTACACTTGGGGGTTGGATAAGAATCCAACCGGTGTATGAATAGTAGGGTAGGAGCTCTACTCATGTATACATGACGATGATATTTTATATTATTCATTAATTGGTGCATACATGGTGCACATCATATCTATTTTTCGCATTTTATATGAATGATAGTTTGTCACTAATGGAATTCCTTGGAATCTCACCCCTTTTTCTAAACAAAAATATCTCTGTAGTTGCCAGCCACTCAAAAGGAAAGGATGCAGATACAGGGAACTAACGGGCATGTTTCCCGAGATGAGGATCATGGTTATATATACATAGTCTGTATTTTGGAATACTTATGGATATTCTGTACATATTTGTAAATATTGCCAAACTTTGTACTGTTGGTTCTAGTCTATAAACAAATACTTTTATCAGTATATTTGTACCTTTTCTGTATGCATGTGGAACTTGGTCTCTATTACTCTGTGTATATTGAAATGGAAATGGGTGTTGACAAATGTCAAGGTACCAAGTGTTTAATGTTAAATGGGAATTTGTAAAAATCTTTTCAGAATTTGTTAAAACCTTATTAAACCTGTGAATCTGTTATCAGAAGTAGACATCAGTACCTTGTTAACATAACAAGTATTCAATGTTAAACGGCAATTTGTGAAAACCTTATCAGAAGTTGTTAAAACATTATTTGAAGTTGTTAATCCCTCCTTCTCAGCTTTACTTGGTAAACAAAAATTGTTAAAACCTAATGAAATATAGTGAATTCCTCAACAAAACTTGTGAAAAACCTGATAGAGTAGATTTGTTATTTAGCAACAAAAATTGTTAAAAACTAATTAAATGTGGTGAATTTTTTTACAAAACTTGTGAAAAACCTAATAGTGTAGATTTGTTACTTGGTAAATGAAAGTTGTTAAAACTTAATGAAATATCGTGAATTCTATAAAAAAAACTTGTGAAATGTAACATCCTAAATTTCGGTCACTAAAGTTTCTTATATTTAAGGGAATAAGATGGTGAATTAAAGAGCACATGGAATGACAAAACAAGGCAATTTGGTGATTACACACACAACATTATTATGTAGGAAAACAAATTGTACAAGTTGTTGTTTGCTACCAGTGAGTTTTCCTGTGTAGCAGTCTTGTTGTGTGATATTTTTAAGGGAGAATGACAGTGAAGTCCCAAGGAAGAGGAGAAATGAAGAAATGGTCCCTAATAACAACTCCAGGAGCATGTATTGACAACTCCATGGGACCATTTTTTCATTTTGCAATCTTTAGGGACCATTTCTTCAATTTTTTCCTTGCATGGGACCTAAGTGTAAATCTCCCTATTTTTAAATTGGCAAATGATGTCCAAAAATTGTGCAATTTTACAAGATGAAAGTAGACATCCTAAGGGCCCATTTGGTTCAACCCCATTACCACCTGCAATACAATGCAATGGGATGCAATGCAATTAGAATTACTAGGGTAATGTTTGGTAAGATTTTTAGAAGGGGGTGTTATGAGTTATTTTATAATAATGTTTTAACATTAATATATATTTGAAAGACCAATTTACCCTTAATTCATAGACTCATGCGCTAATTCTTCTTCTTCTTCGACAACCCTATCTACAGTAACCATTTCTCTCACATAAGTGGAGGATGACAAGTACAGTGGTGGGGAAGATGACGGCAGAGGGGATGAGCCATGTGGAGGGGATAAGTCAGGTGGAGGGGACGACGATGGCGTAGTGGACAGCTATGTCTGAGGATGCGCAAGGAGGCATTTTTTATACATGTACAGTAAAGATATCCATTTATATATCTTTTCAGCAAAGGCCATTAGGATTGACTACTTGACTAGCATATCTGGCCTTTTTCAAGGTTCTACAGCTTCCTCTAGCTGTGAAGCTACAATAATTCCGTTTCTCTTATGTAAATTGTACTATTTTTTTTTAAAATTTTCTAAAGCAACATTAAGTTAGGAATAAATTAGATTTTCAATATCTATCAACTCAAGAGAAGCTGATCCCAATCAATCAATTCCTAGTGTGTTCCACGATTTGATTTGATTTGATTTAGCTTTTCTTTTTGGGCTTGAATGAGCTAAGAGGATTTACACTAGATTTGCCTTGAGTTGCATGTGAGGCAGAGAAGGCACATATGGAGATTTTTTTGAATGAGAACTTTGAGGATGTGAAGCCTAAGAACTCATCTGAGGAGGCGCTTCAGTGATGGAGAAAACTTTATTGGCTTGTGAAAAGCCGTAAGAGGAGATTTTGCTTCACTGCCAATCTCTCCAAATGATTTAAAGCGGAAGCTATAAGACGCTCTAATCAGGTTTCTTCTTTTATACTTTTTGCCCCTTCATTTTTATGGCTGGTCTGAAATTTTGGGGGCAACCTTAGCAGGAATCACATGCCTTGTCATTTTCTCATGAAGAAGACAAGCAGGGTAAAATAGTATCAGGATTTAACTGTTTCTATTTTAGCTCCTATTCCTCCTCCCAATCCCAACAAATTGTCCACAATGTCTATAAATCTGAATGGCTCTTTTGCTTCATTGCCTTATATGTTAATGGAGTTTTTATTTTGTTTATATGATTCACATTGCTTTGTATGATTTACTACTCAATTCAAATGGAATGGAAAGTTTTGCTGGTCTTGAGCAAATAATGAACTGCATGATCCTGCTGATATTCTAATACATATAGAATGTGCCATTACTGTACTCCACAAGTTGCTTATATGGAGCATAAAAATCTAGTGTTTACGTTAATTGTTGTTTGATGCTCCTTTTCGGATGGTGTAAAAACTCAAAGCACTTAAATCATATTCAAGCCCTGTAAATGCCCCTTATCAATTTTTGGATAACTAAATTCAAAAGGTTTTCTCTAATAGCAACATTCAAAATCACGGAAATTGTAATAGGTGTAGTACATAACTAAAAGTCTCCAACTTTTTACATTGTATAGTAGCAATAGAAGAGTTAATAAGAGTTCCATTTTTACATTATATATACATGATATCTTTTACTTCCCATGGTCCAGTTTCATCCCTTAAAACATCAAACAAATTGTCATTGTCTATAGGGATCAGGACAAGCCAGCTCTCATCACCTATTCAGATGTAGCACTAAATTGCAAGGGCATTTGTGATATTTTCTCATATTTATTGCTTCTTTTTCTGAAATGTCAATATGCAGCTTTAATTGTTTATGATGTCCTAAAACTTGTTTATATTGTTCTTAGATTAGATCAACAATTTCATATGTACTTGCTTTAATCTGAAATTTTTTTTCTATCTTTGTCCTTGGGTAGATATGTCATGTTTGCAAGGATTATTTTTTTATCCTGAGGCAACTTCTTTGTTGCTTCACAACTTCTACAAATATCATATAAGTTCTCCAGGGCATAAGGTCTATAAGTTGTTTAATTTGAGTGTATTATTTATTGCATTCTTGATAATACTATTATTTACATAATTCCTCCTTCAGAACTTTCACAAGAGTTCTTGCTAATAGTTTATGGTTCAAATAGTTGGTGCATATATCCTTACTTAGTTGATCTAAATTTGCTTCTCTTAGCTTATCATTGGATGACAGATCAAGAGGAAAAGGGCTGCTGACAACATATCTTGATGCAAATAGTGTTTTCCTATATTTAAATATTTATTAATTACCAATTATTACTAATTTACTAACGTTGTGAACTATTTCCTTATACAGGCTTGGTGCTGTGATGTGTATGTGGGTAATAGTTGGTGTATATATCCTTACTCTATTTGCAGTATGTACCTTGTAGAAATGATGAATAGATATTACTCTATGCAATCAATCATTTTTAATAGATTTGCTCTTTGATAATTTGTTGCAGATGAAGTACAGGTGGGGATTACAAATGTGATCTCAAGTTCCTTTATCTTTAATACTTTCTTTGTTTTGCTTGACTGGCTGTTAGAGTTGCAAATTTTGCCATATTTACATAGGTTGTTTGCAAAGAGTTGGAGTTTGCCATTGTAACATATATCATAAAAAGAATATGACATTTGATTTATTTATTTATTGTTAGTAAGCCTTTTGACTTGTATTTGTAAGGGTTGGATATGTTGTATGCATGACAATGGCTAAAGTTTCAAATTCTCAATGTATTTATATTTACACTTTGAGAAGCAGGCTATTTTCGTAGTTTAAAAAATAAAAGCATATAGGCTGTATATATAATAAAATATTGGCAACAAAAGAGATTAATATATGAAGTCACTACACTTGAACAAAAAAGCAAACTTGGTGTTCCATTAATGAAAAAAACCAACTTGCAACTTTCCAGTTCATACCCTTGAAAAATATAATCCAAATAATGAAAAGACCAAACTTAAAACCATCAAGTTCATATCCTTGCAAAATAGAATCCAAACAATGAAAAAAACCAACTTTTTAAGTTACATAGTTAAACTAGCTAGTTGATGAGATGATGAATCCAATGAGCCTTGTCTTCAGTTGGAAGGAGTGGGAACCTATTCATTAGGTTTGGAGACACAACAATTTTAAGATGAGCCATATCAATCTTGTTAAGTGTCAACCCCTCTACTTTCAACAGTTCAGGATACAGTTCTTGAGCAACTTGCTTATTAGAAGAATCTCGACAAGCCTTAACAAAGGATTTGCACATAGTTTCGAAAACTTGGACCATAGTTTTAGATGATTGTTTCATTGCTTCTGACAACACTTCTACAGCATCATGACTTGATCTATGCCGCTTCCTAGATGTTGACTGCACTTTACTTTAATCTATCTCAACATATTGTTCAATTACTGGGTCAGTTTGGTTGTTTTTAGTTGCCTCTACATTGTCTCTTGCCTCTTGTTCAACCTCCTTTTGAGCTTGATCAGGCCTTAACACATTGTTTCCAGTTGCACGATCCTTTCCCCATATAAATGTTAGCTTTTCAAAGTGTCGAAACTTCCTATTGTGAAATTTGCCTGCATTCTTGTTCACCTAACAACATAACAAAAATTGTGAAATAACAAAAATATTAACCAGTATTTTATATTTAGAATGAATGAAAAACCTTCATATATTGTTTCTACATGGTGTCCTCATCTTCTATGCACTTATTCACCGGATCCCGACAACATTGATAAAGTCAGGTTTGTCCTAAAATAGAAAAATAAACATGAAAATCTACTTTAAAAGTTATACACAAGTTGGTTTGATTCTCTATCATCTCATTGATCAATTACTGTGTTTCTTTTCTTATGCTCCCTAAAGACAAGTTACTGCCACTTGACCCCTTTTTTCCAAGCCATACAAATTTCGCTATATGGTTAGAATTTAAAGAAGCATAGGAAGGTTGAAATCTGGAGTTAATTACAAAAAGAGGGGTTGGGAAAGGTTGAAATAATTGAGTAATGGGTTAATGAATAGGTGTTGTTCATCATCACAAAATTAAAAGCACCAAAAGAAATTCAGTACAGTCGAAAATATTCCTTTTAGATCATGGGTTATTGTCTCACCATGGCCAAATGAATAGCGAACATATTTTGCTATATGGCTAGAATTCTGTATTTAATAAAGAAGCAGAGGAAGGTTGAAATCTGCGTTAATTACATAAAGAAGGGGTTGGGAAAGGTTGAAATTGGTGTTGTTCATTATCATAAAATAAACCAAAAATTAATACTAGACACCAAGCCATGAGATTATTGGTTCGACATTGAGAAGGAACGGACTAAACTAGACGCAAGCAATAATCAAATCTAACCAGAAAACTCAAAGAAGGCCAAAGACGAAATCACCTCACTAGCATTAGATAACAGATTTGTTCTCATCAATTTCTTCGATCCTCTCATCTCGTCGGCGAATTAGCCCCACCGTTGTGTTACTGTAGACTAGGGATTGTGATTTTCATAGATATAATTTTTTGAAGGGTAAGTATGTCTTTTCATATGTGATATTTGAGGGAAAAATTGACATTTTAAATGAATTACAGTAATGAAGATTCATAGGGTTCCCCCTATGAATACAGATTACCAAAAAATGTACAATCTCTTTTGCAGGTACAATCTCTTTTACTATTACTAAGCCTAACCAAACAGGCCATTTATGGTAATGCAATGAGGATAACCATTACATACCTGTAATGGGGTTGAACCAAATGGGCCCCAAGCTTTAATGTGATATATAATGGGCGTCATTTGGGTTTGTACATTGTGAGATACGAATTTTTTAAGTTTACCCAGTTAAACTGAAAAGTTTCTATGTCAGTGTCTAAAGATGAAATTTCTGGGAATTTTGGTTTTCTAGTTGACTAAAGGCTATATTTGTCCTTGAAACTAGACTAAATAAGGGTTACATAGTCTTTGGAATCACTCCATCTGAAGTTCTACAGATAAAGTTATGATTTTTCAAAGTTTGGTTAGAAAATCTACCAAAAATGCCAATTGTGTAATGACAATTGTGTAAATTATGGAATAAAGAAATAGAAGGAAAAAAATAATTATTTGGCTCGTAAGTATGCCACATGTCAACATCTTAAGGCAAATGATTAAATTAAAATTGTTAGAGATTGGATTAAAATATACTTATTTTTGTGCATGAGTAGAATACATGGTTGAAGCCGAACTTGGTGTTAGAAGAGGGCTCTTAGGCGTAACTTTATGGGCCAACTAAGAGGGAAAGATTAGTTCAATGCTAATGAAGAATTATGACACAATTTATAATGGGATAAAGTCAAGTACATAGACATGTCATAAAGCTTAATTTTGGAATAATAATAATTATGGGAAAATAAGAGATATTTTTAAAAAACCTCTTCCTTCATCTTTCTTATCCCATTTTGCATGACCAAGAGCAACCGAAAGAGAGAGAGAGAGAGAGAGAGAGAGTTTAAGGAAGCTAGAGAGAAGGAGGAGCAAGAGGAAGCAAAATCTCAAGGTAAGGCTTGTGATTCTCGTGATTAAGCTTCCATTCTTGTAGAATAGCTTCTCTAACCTCTCCTTCTTCATGGAAATCATGGTTTAGCAAGCTATTCTCAAGGTTAAGGAGAGAGGAAGGTGACCCCAAGAGAGAGATAAGAAGAGAAATCAAGAGGTAACTTCATAATCTCCTTCTCTTTGATGTTTTTGTTGTTTGGATTTGTGGTTTATTGTTTGGATTTGTAAATTTGGGAAGTAATAAACCTAAGGTATTATGCTACCTAAATTTCCTCAAATCTTGTATATTAAGTGTTTAGAAGGTTAATCAGGTGATTAGGAGTGAAAATGAACAAGCTTTTGGAGTTGGAAATCAAAAATCCAATTTTCTATTTTTATTCTATATGTTTCGGGCAAGTTGGAATCAAGGGGTAGGAGTTGGAATTTCATGAATCTAATGGTTCCATAGTGTTAAGGTGGGATAATTGTGCAAGGTTTATGTTGAACACATTTTTAGAAAAGCACTAGAAAGTGAAATTATGAAAATACCCATAAACCGTAAACCAGGGCTATCAAGGGAAAAATTTTTATTTGGCAATTATTTTACAAAAACCGGGGTCAAAATTGGATTCTACACGCAAAATTATGTAGGAATAACTTAGGTAAGACTTTCTAGAAAAGTACGGTCAGACTAGGTTCTTAGAACTAGCTAACACCCAAGAGGGGCTGAATTGGAAGATAAAAACTTGAGAGCTTTTAAAATCTTTTCGCTTCTTAATGAAAATAGTAAGTATAAAAGTAATGAAACATAAATCAACAGTTAGCTTACATAATATATGCTGGAAATATAAGAGCTTAGGGAAGAGAAATGTAAATTGTGATTTATCTTGATTCGGTCTAATCCCCGATGACCTACATCCAGTCCCCAACCTCCTCCTGAGATTTTCAATCCATTATCCTCTTATTTAATCCTAGCATAAGAGAAGCCTCTACAATTCTACAAGTTTAGGTAGGCACTTATAAAGCCTTTTACAAATCTCTTACTGAGATACTCCCCCTTACGACAAGTCTTACGAGCAGAGCAATTCTGAAGACTTTTCTCTCTCACTTACCTATGCAAGTCTTATGAGCAGTAATGTTCTCTCCTGTTTGCACCCCTGTAAGGCTTACAAGTAGCAACGTCTCTACTGCATGCACCTTATAAGTCTTACGAGCAGAGAATCTTATAGGTAATTCTCTCTACAGCTTCCCCCGTAAAGAAATCAACCCTCTCAAGATCCCTCTACCTTGAGATCAATTTAGAAATACAAGTGTTTACAAACTCTCTCCCAGAGTGTGGATAGAATGCTCACTGAAGTACAATACAAATAACTCTCTCTCGTAAATATACATGGTATAGAAAATAGTTAAAACAGAGAGTGGTTGGGTCGGTGTGGATAACTCATGATATAAGCATGTTAGCGTCATTGAGCTCTCGTTGTTGTTCTGAACTTTGAATGCTCTTCTATTTATAGTTGATGAAGATTGATGACTGTTTATGCATTTTAAGTTGTGCGTTAGAGTCTCATTACTTTATTTGACTATTCTTTGTATTTAAAAAAATTGCCGTTACGTTTGGTGGACACTCCGGTTCCATAAAGTCTCCTTTTGTCTCTTCACATCATCTCTTATTTGTATTCCTGGAGAAATATATTAAACACTAATACAATGAAGTGCTATAGTGATTGGAAGCAAGAAGATTGCATTATACAATCATTCCCATGATTTTCCAAAGTTATGATACGCTGTCTGTCACATCACTTGAGTGGTCACTCAAGTAATCCTAGGTTATCACTTGAGTGATCCCTTGAAAAATTTAGTAGAGAGCATCAGAGTCATTTTCCAACTTCATTACTCGAGTGGTCACTTCAATGATCTATTAATTTTGATTGTAAATATGGCAAATAACATATCATCAGAAAGCTCTTCCCGTTTACATTCTAACGCAACAAGAATTAGCTCCAAACTCATTGTATTCTAAAAGTTATGATCCAAGTAGTGATGACTGTAGATAGTCTTTGAATTCACAAGTGTCAAATTCTTAGAGGCATAACTCTTAGCATATAACTTCAAATATGACAAACAACCTATCCATGGAAATATCTTTAAGTCTTGTTTTATATGGCACTAGTTTCATCTCCATCCAATGTGTAGTTTGAGATTGTTGTCTAAAATACTGAAGCTATTTTAGAATAAGAAGATGATTTGAATGGCATCTTCCATAGATCATATCTCTTTAATCCAAGCTCATTTGAATGTGATCTTGGTGTGTATTTAACGTATTGGGAGTCTAGTTTTATATGAAACTAGTTTCAGAACAATTTGTCATGTGGTTAGATAGATATGGCCAAAATACTTTAACCTTTATCATGCTACACAAAAATAGAGACAACAGAATGCTTACCACTCGAGTGATCATGGCTATCACTCGAGTGATGGCTTCTAAAACTTAGCGGAGAGCCAATACTCATGGGAACACCTTGTGGAAGTTCCAAAACTTCCATATAAGTTATCTTAGCTTCGAATTGACCCATTCTAACCTCCATATGATCATAGAAACCTCCGGTATCACTTCTGAGAGCTTGAATCTTGATATTCTCATTAGATCTTACAAGTTCTTCCTTCTTCAATCTCTTTTTTCTTGTTTTTCCTCTTGATGATCATTTTTCATAACCCAACTAGATATCTTCTTTCTTTGCTTAACTAGTCTACAAGATATATCATATTAAACATAGTAGTTAGTCAATGTAGGAGATAAGTATATAATGCAAACTTTTTTCTCTTAATATTTGGCATCATCAAAACTAATCATATCTAACATTCTCCCTTTTTTTATGATAGAAAATCCTAAAAAATATGTATGAGATATTCAAGTAAATTAAGAGCAACATATATTTCTTGCCTTCTTCTCCCCCTATTTGACATCAGCAAAAAGTTTGAAGTATAAGAAAGAAATGCTTGTAGAGAAGTAAATATGAAAACAAATTAGAAATGTCTTTCTGCCCATTAATCAAAATAAATGTGTTAAGAAAACTATTTTCTCTCAGCCTATTTGAAAGTATTTTCATTTTTATTGCGATGTAAATGAACAATGATTTTCATGAAAACAAGTTTGAAACAATTTAGAGAGATTTTCAAGAAAACTTTCATAATCAAGGCAATTTGAAATCAAAGATATGAATGGTATTCTAAAAAAGTAAAGGGAGGGTTTAGAAATGCTCATTTAGATTTAGCAAGCTGATGATTGATCCATAAAGTTCATTGCCTTCTTTTCTTGTTGTGTGGATCTATAATGTTTTGTTCACCATACTTTTGCTATGCAACTCTGATGGATCTTGTTCATAGGAGTGAATTATGGCTCGCTCAATGGTAGGCTCTGAAGTGTTCTCAATAGAAGGCTTAGGAATAGCCTCTAATATGTGGTATGGGACTGAAGTACTGGGTTCTCAAGTAGTGTCTCAACTAAATGAATATAGTAAGTACTAATGGAATCTAAGGTAGCTATGTGATATATGAATAAGTTTAATCTATGATCATAATTCTTTATAATGCTACCAAAATCATCCTGGTATATGCCTCTTGAAATGTTGCTCCCAATACATTTCCCTTGATTGATAGTTAAAACATGTCCTTAAAGTTGATATGTTATCCATTTAGTGTGTTGAGGAATCACTAGTAGAAAATTGGCTTTTTAGACTGCCACATTTAGACCGATAGTAATTTTGTAATTATAGATAACTTCTAAGATAGGTTCTAAAAATAACCGGTCTAAAATATATTATTTAGACCGGTTATATACAAAACCAGTCTAAAATATAAAATAATTGAAAAATTAAAATTGTTTTTAACTTTCAAGACCGATAAAATAAATAATCGGTCTTAAATAGAAAAAATTTTAGACAGGTTTTTAAAAAAAAACAGGTCTAAAATGTGTTTTTAAGACCGGTTGTTAGTGACAACCGATCTAAAATGTGTTTCCTTGCAAAATTCCCGCTCCTAGATCTTATGCTCTCTAAACCTTTTCTTCTCTTATTGCCATCCATTTCTCTGAAAGCTCTATCGCTGCTTGTTCTGAACTCCTCCATTATGCCCTGCTCCTGTTTTGGTTAGGGCCACCCGTTCTTTGATCATCATCGTGCACCTTTGCCGCCACCTTTATTCTCCACTGTGACCATTGTCCTCTTCCGTAACTTCCGTTTGTCATTGTCATGAATTTTAGGACTCCATTTTAACCTCAGTCGATGCTACTGTGACTTTGACTAAAAGCTCACTTCTTGGTTTGCAATCTCGTTAGTGTTCTGTTCTTGAGTTGTTGTTCAATAATCAATAATGTCCGTTGAAAATGGCCCTTGATGTTGTTTTGAGCACTTAATTCCTACACGTTTTTGTTATAGGTTATTAGAAATCCAATTGTTTTGTGATAACGTATTCTGGAAAAAAAAGTCTGCACATAAAGGTTAGATGCTCTAACTTGTACATCCCTGTGATATTATATTTGGCTTGGAGTAATACCATTCTAAATTCTGTTTTAGTATGATTGTTTGATTGTTAGTGTTATTGGTTTGTTGAAACAATACTGTTTCAAATGGCGCATGTTAGAATTAGCTAAAACCTGATGCATATAAACTGAATAGCTTTGCAATGCAAGTTTTAAAACTTGTATATATATACCTTTATTATGAAATATTGCTTGGTTCTTATCATGCCATAATTTATTGGTATATTACTACAAGTGTAATTATTATCTCCTAGTATGCATGCTTCTTAATTTCCTTGAAATCCCCAAAATTCTATGGTTGTTGTTTTTTTGTCTATCCTTTTGCTGTTGGATAAGGTGTTACAAGGTGTTGAGATATATGGATCGTAGTTGGATAAAAGATAAACAGATGAGTGTTGAATATGATAATAGGGTGAGGGGGTTTTTAGACTTTGCTAGAAGAAATGCCGATGATGAGAGTGTGCTGATTTATTGCCATTATGTAGTATGTTTGAATGAGAATCGACTAAGTGCTGCAGATATATATACATATTTAATTTGTGAAGGATTTAGTAAGATTTATACAATATGGGTATGGCATGGTGAAGAATTAGAAATACAAAGTTCATCTCATCAGGGGGGAGTGGCCTTTGATGATAATGACATGGATATGGATGATCGGATAGAGGATATTATTCTTGATGTAGGAGAAGAGGTTTTTGAGCAATCACATTCATATAGTAATATGTGTAGAGGTGTTGAGAAGCCGCTGTACCCGGGATGTAAAAAATACCAATTGTCGAAAGTAGTATTGAAATTGATAAGCTTGAAAGCACAGCATGGATGGAGGGACAAGAGTTTTTCAGAAACTCTTGAGGCTTTTAAGGACATGCTTCTACATGATAATGTTTTAGACATGAATATATGAATAGTTTTGATGATGTCAAATATGACCAAAAAGTTTGTATAATATACTTATCTTCTACATTGACTAACTACTATATTTAATGTTATATATCTTGTAGATTAGTTATAAACCCGACGGTGAGTTGATGGTATTTTGTTTATAATGCCTCATAAATGGAGAATAATCATCAAGAAGAAAAGCAAGAGGCAAGGGATTGAAGAAAGAAGAAATTGTAAGATCTAATGGGAATACCAAGATTCAAGATTAGTCAAGCAAAGAAAGAAGAAGATTGAAGATATTAAAGAAGACATCTAATTGGGTTATGAAGAACGATAATCAATTAGAGAAGATATCTAATTGGGTTATGAAGAATGATCATCAAGTGGCAAAACAAGAAGAAAGAGATTGAAGAAAGAAGAACTTGCAAGATCACATGAGAATATCAAGATCCAAGCTATTAGAAGTGCCATTAGAGGTTTCTATGGTCAAACGGAAGTTGGAATGGGGACAATATGAAGCTAAAATGATGTATACAGAAGTTATGGTACCTCCCAAGATGATTACTTAAGTAATCACTTGAGTAATATTGCACTGCCTCATTTTGGAGGTGATTAATCGAGGGCTTACTCGAGTAATATGCAAAGTTACTTGAAGATTACTCGAGGGCTCACTCAAGTAATGGCACTCTGTTTTTGTGCGGCAAAATAGAGGTTCAATCTAACCATACATCAGATTGAGCTGAAACTAGTGGCATATGAAACTAGATTCCCAACACAAACTATGGAACCAATATCACATTAAAAGGAGTTCATATGAGAGAGATATGATATGTTGAAGTTGACATATGAATCACCATCATATTCCAAGATAGCTTCGGTATTTTGGATATAACTCTCAAACTACACATCAGATTGTAATGAAACTAGTGCCATATGAAAGTAGACTCAAATAGCTTTAGATGGATGGGTAATTTGGTATATTTGAAGTTATATCCTAAGAGCTATGCCTTCTGGAAGTTGTTGCTCATGATTTTAGAGATTGCCTAAGAACAATAGATACTCTTTGGATCATAACATTTTGTAAACAACAAGTTTGGAGCTGATTCTTGTTGCATTGGAGTGTAGACGATGGGATCTTTCCGATGATATATAATTTGGAATGTTTTGAATCAAAATGAAGAGATCATTTGAAGGGGCTACTCAAGAAATATACAAAGTTATTTAAAATTTAGTAGAGGGACTACTCGAGTAATGTGTGAGAATTTGTTCCAGTAAGCTCTCTATCAAGAATTGCATGGGATTACTCAAAGGGATTACTCAAGTAATCTGTAGAGTTATTTGAGACATTACTTGAGTGACCACTCGAGTAATCAGAAAAGAAATCACCTAGTAGCTCTTGGCCAAGATTTGAGTGACATTACTCGAGGGAGCACTCGAGTAACATGAAATGAAAAAAAAAGCATTACTCGAGGGAGCACTCGAATAATGAAGTTGGAAATGCTCTCTGCCAGATTTTGACCATGACCCAGGCTTACTCGAGTGACCACTCGAGTAATGCTTCCTAGGAGAACATAACAACCTACTGAAGCTTTCAAAAATTATGGAATTAATTATGAAACTCACTCTTCTTGTTTCCAATCATTCTAACACTTCAGTATATTAGTGTTTAATGTATTTCTCCAGTAATACAATGAAGAGGTGATGTAAAGAGACAAAAGTTGATTTTACAAAAGCTGAGCGTTCACCAACCACAACGGCTAGTTTTCAAAATCGAAGAACAGTCAAACGAAACTACACCACTCTAATAGACAGGTTAAAATGCTTCTAATGGCTATCACAACTCATCTATAAATATGGGAACATTCAACAAAGAGAAAAAACCAACGAGAACATAATGACACCAACATGCTCATATCATAAGCTATCCATCTCGATTTAAACACTCTCTTTCTTATCTGTCTTCTATATCATGTTTATTTGAGTGAGAGTTATTTGTATTGTACTTCAGTGAGCATTTTATCCACTCTGTAAGAGAGTTTGTAGACACCTATATGTCTGAATTGATCTCAAGGTAGAGGGACCTTGAGTAGGTTGATTTTCTTACGGGGAAGTATAGACAAAATTGCCGGTAAGACTTTCAAATCATAAGACTTACAAGGTGCAAGCAATAGAGAACATTGCTACTCGTAAACCTTATAGAGGTGTAAGCAGGAGAGAATGTTGCTGCTTGTAAGACTTGCACAAGTAAGTAAGAGAAGAAGATATTAGGGATTGCTATGCTCGTAAGACTTGTTGTAAGGGGGAGTATTTCAGTGAGAGAATTGTAAAAGGTTTCACAACTATCCAGCTAAACTTGTGAGATTGTAAAGGTTTTTCTTGTGCCCAGATTAGACAAGAATATAGTGGATTTGAAAATCTCAAGAGGAGCCTAGGGATTGGACGTTGGCCATCGCAGATTGGACCGAACCAGGATAAATCACAATCTGCATACTCTCTTCTTTAAACTCTTATATTTCTAGCATATATTAACGGTTGATTTATGATTCATTACTTTCATATTTATTGCTTACATTATGACGTGAAAAGATTTTCAAAGTTCTTAAGTTTTTATCTTACACCCAATTCACCCCCTTCTTGGGTGTCAGCCAGTTCTAACAAATGTGTTGCCTCATCGATACTATGATGCTAAGAAAATACTGTGTCCATTAGGGATAAAGTATAAAAAGATCCACGCATGCCCTAATAATTATATGTTGCATAAAAAAGAGAATAAAGATAAACAATAGTGTCCGATACGTGAAACCACGAGGTACAAATCAAATAACGCCCTGTAAATGTGTTGTGGTATCTTCCAATCATACTAAGGTTCAAGTGCTTGTTTGCTAATGAAAATTATGCAAAAAATTTAAGATGGCATACAGATGAGAAGATATTTGATGGAAAGCTTCGACATCCGGCTGATTCTTCACAATGGAAGAAAATCAATCAATTATTTCCCAGCTTTAGCGAAGAACCTAGGAACCTTAGGCTTAGGCTTAGTATGAATGACATGAATCCTTTCGGTAGCCTAAGCAATATACATAGTTCATAGCATGTTCTGTTGGTAATTTACAACTTATCTCCTCTCTTATGTATGAAATGAAAGTACATCATGTTATTTATGTTGATTTCAGGACCAAATCAGCCCGAAAATGACATAGATGTTTACCTAGAACCCTCGATCGAAGACTTGAAAGAGTTATGGGAAGAAGGTATTGATGTTTTTGATGTGAACAAAAAGGAGGTTTTTAAAATGCTAGCCATGATCTTTTATACTATAAATGACTTCCCTGCATATGAAAAGTTGTAAGGATATAGTGTTAAAAGCCATAAAGCATGTCCAATTTATGAAGAAGGCACATGCTACCATCAACTTCAACATGGAAGAAAGACGGTTTATCTTAGCCATAGGAGATTTCTTAGACGGGGCCACCCATATTGTAGATTAAATATAGCCTTTTTTGGTAGACAATAGTTAGAAGATGCTCTGAAAGCATTGACTCGGGAGCAAATTTATGAAAATGTACAAAATATCAATGTTATCTTTGGTAAGACTACAAAGAATAATAATGAAAAAAATAAATGGAAAAAGAGGTTTGTCTTCTTCAATCTTCCCTATTAGCTCAATTTTGATGTGAGACATTGCATTGATTTCATGCATGTGGAGAAAAACGTATGTAAAATTATTGTTGAGACATTACTTAACATACACGGTAGTTTTAAGGATGGTGTGAAGGCAAGATTAGATTTGCAAGAAATGGGAATATGAGAAGACTTGCATCCAAGACTTATGTAATGCTCCAAATTTTGATTAAGGGCTAATTGCATTTATTGAGAATGAAATTAATGCGGGAAAATGTTTTTGGTGAAATAGAAGTGAATTGTGATTAGAATTAAGTTTTGAAAATTCCCAATACCCTATATTTTAGCATAATTATGTGACAAAATAATTATTTAGGCTAAAATAAGAGGGAATGGCGCATGTAAGAAGGAAAAGAATTTAATTATGTGTTATGTGGCAATTTAAGTTAATATGCCATAATCAGTAGAAAAATTGGGAGAATGGAAATTATTAGCCAATTAGTCAATGATTAATGGAGGAGCTTAATTACTAACTAATGTAATTGGTTAAGGAACTAAGGAATACATGTGGTAAGATTACATAAGATTGTAACATATGGCACAAGTGGATTAAGCAAGAAGAGAGTTGGTGGGAAAAAAGTCAAACAAATCATTTTAAATTCCCTTTTCTCTTCCCTCTCTCTTGCCTATTCGGTTGAGCATGGGCAAAGGGATGCATTTTTGCACCATCATCATCTCTCACACTCTCTCTATCACTTGAGTTTGGCAGCCATGGTTGGATGAAAGAGAAAGAAGAAATTTTGCAAGGTGTGCTCTATTTGGCCTAGTAAATGGCATCTAATGCCAAAATCTACTTCTTTAAAGTTGTTCATCTTGTTAAGAGCTTTCATCCTATGATTTTAGATTCTCAAGAGGAGGTGTTTTCTACTTGAGGAAAATGGGAGGTTGTTTAATCAAGAACCAAGTTTGGGAAATTTGTAAAGGTGAGTGAGATAGACATTTTGATATAAGTTTTGTGGCCATTTGGTTAAGTCTTGGAATTCTTGAATATTGCCCTATTTTTGAAAATTCAGGTCATTTTGTGTTTAGTATGTTGTGATCATGGAATTGTTGTCTTGTGATGTATCTTGGAGTGAGAATTTGGTTGTTTTGATGTTTCCATTGGTTTTCTTGTGGAAAATTGTGTGGGAGTAGTGTTGGACGTGAATTTTGGACCATTGAAAACTTAAGTTTAAAAATTGCAAGTTTTGGTTAGTGAAAACACTGTGTAGGCAGTCAGTTTGCATGGATATTTTGAATGGGTAAATGGTGATGAAAAATTATGAAACTTTCCAGTCTTAAATGTCGCATGCCAAGCTTCAAAATGGACATATAATTTATGTCATTTCGAATTGTGAGATTGGAGTTATGATTTTCCAAAGTTTGGGGTTGAAATTTGAAGAAATTTTGGAACAGCAAGGAAAATTGTTGAATTCTGTATTTTTCTGGTTATAGAAGTCAATGATTCATATTTTTTCTATAAATAGGACTTAAAAAGCTTTAATTAGGACTTGAGATCATCTTATTTCGATTTTTCTAAAATTAGTTATGATTTGTGGAAGCTAAAACACAAAAGTCTAATTTTTCTAATTTTTTTTGCCTAAACTTTTGGCCAGCACTGTTCTGAGAGGTAGGAGCTGGATTTTCATGAAATAGATGCTTCTATTGGGTTCAGTGGACAAAAATAGGTGGGGTTACAGTTGGTCACTTTTTTGGAAAAGGCCGAAAAAGCATAATTCCAAAAACGCCCCTAAAATCCCTAAACTGGGGCTGTCAAGGGTATTTTTGTAATTGAACACTGACTTTGGTGATTTCAAGCCCGGAAATGGATTCCTTGGGTGAAAATACATCAGAATAGCCCTAATCAAAATTTTAGGAAAACGTGTCATTGGGCCGAGTACTGTGGGGCCGGGTCGGGGCCCCATTGGCATTTTGGATAGGTTATGACCTATTTCTTGTACTATTAATATTTTAGGACCGAGTCGGAAGCCAGAAGCTGTACATTTTACGATGCACACTAAAAAGGTTTTATTTGAGAAAGTACTTCCCAACCGTTTAGTAGGCAGTTGTTTGGGCTTCTAGTAGCCACCTAAGCGACTTTAATGATAACCAAATCTAAGTGTTTTTGAAGTCATTTGAGTATTGGGATAAGTGATAACCTATCGTCCTTAATTATGATTATAGGATTTGATATTTTCCTTGAACGTAGAAGGCCTACGCCTAAACAAGAATGGAAAGAACAAGATAGTGACACTTTATCCAATATCATACTTAATGCATTGCTTGTTTGTATTTATCATTGAATACTGCTGTTACTGATTGGGTTTGTGGCTTGTAGCCTAACCTTGAATCCTTGTGAGTCGTAACCTACAGCCATATGGGGGGATCAAACCATAGTGGAGGATCGTGCCTGTGTGACGGTGGGATTGTGGGGCATGATAATAAACCTTGAATCCTTGTGAGTTGTGACCTGCTACTACATGGGGGGATAAACCATAGATATTACTGATTGGGTAAGTGGCAGTTAGCCCGGCCTTGAATACTGTGTTGTTGAATTGTGATATGTGCTTACATGCTTTCTTTAATTATGCATTATATATGTTAAATGTTTCTACATGGATTCTTTTGAATCTCAATCTTTCCAATTAACCATTTTAACCAAGGCAAGCGGGTCAAGGGACAAGCAAGTAAACAAGGGCAACTAGGATTGCCAGCGGTAGTCTTGGCTCTTGGTTATTTGTTATCATTTTAGACAATTGTATAAATATGTTGACCATAGAATTATAATTGTGTTGTAATCCGTGGTATGGGAAATTGAGATGGGCAAAGATGCCCTATAAAACCCTTTGGTTATCGAATACATCCTAGGTGAATCTCGAGAAATTTGCTAGCACTCTGATATTGTGTATGTGACAAATCAAATAGGCCAAATGTTTTTATTTCAAAATGAATGGAGATTGTATTATACGAGTTCTATAAAAAAATTTTAAATTATCCTTGATATCTTATTCAATTATAAAATGTGTTTAAACACTAATTACGGTCTATTTAAGTTCAGGGGTTACAACTTGCATCTAAGGCCATATGGTAAGAGAACTTTTTGCCCTCCAGCTTCTCATACTTTGTCTAAGGATGAGAAAAGAAGCTTTTGTGAGTGTTTATATGGCATCAAAGTTCCTTCAAGGTGTTTATCAAATTTTAAGAAGCTTGTGTCGATGAAAGACTTGAAGTTAGTAGGACTAAAGTCTGATGATTGTCATGTCTTAATGCAGCAACTACTCCTAGTAGCTATTCGAGATATTGTTGAATATGATCTTCAACATATTTTGGCTAGGCTTTACTTTTTCTTCAATGCTATTTGTAGTAAAGTCATTAAGATAGAAAGATTGGATGAATTGGAAAATAAAGGATATCTAATCTTGAGAAGCTTTTTCTTCCTTCTTTTTTTGACATCATGGTACATCTAATTGTTCATCTAGTTAGGGAGATAAAGTTGTATGTCCCTATCTCTTTAAAGAATTATGAAAATCCTAAAAGGGTATGTGAAGAATGCACATTAGCCTGAAGCATCTATAGTTCAGAAATATGTTTCTAAAGAAGCCATGGAGTTTTGTCATGACTACTTGTCAAATGTAAGACATATTGGGCTTCCTGAATGTCATAATGAAAAATGGGGTAGACATGGGGCTACAGTAAAGAGTGTGGATCCTGATGAATTGCAACAAGTCCACTTGTACATCTTGAATAATGTTGATAAATTTTAGGATTACATTAATGCTCATAAAGAAATTGTTCGAAAAGAAAAAAGTCGAATAACTGAACAAAGGTTAATTATGGAGCATAACAAAACTTTTGCATATTAGTTCAAACAAAAGGTTGATAGAGAAGAATGTGTCTCTGATACAATTAAATGGTTATCACATGGTCCTGTGGTTGATGTCATAAGTTGGACTTCATTTGTGATCAATGGTTATACATTTTACACGAAGTTCCTAGATGATAGAAGCACTGTCCAGAACAGTGGTGTTATGTTAGTGGCTGAATCTATGCACTTCTCTAGTTCAAAAAATAAGAACCCTAGATTAGCAGCCATACCTTATTATGGGGTTATTGAAGAGATTTGGGGTAGCTGATTATGTTAAAATTAAATTTCCCATTTTCAAATGCAAGTGGGTTGATATCAACCATGGTGTGATGATCGATCAGTTAGGATTCACATTGGTTGATCTGAATAGTAGAAGTTTTGGAGATAAACCTTTTATTATGGCATATCAGGAAAAACACGTGTTCTATATTATTGATCAGACAAATAAAATGTGGTCTGTAGTTCTTCAAGGAAAAAGAATCATTGACATTAATCAGGAAAGTCTTTCAAAGAATGATCTTCTTAAGACTCCTTCTTTTTATAGGGGTCTACCAAAATTGAATGAAGAAGATGAAGCAGATAATGAACACAAGAAACGATCATCATGAAGGAATATGGGAGAATATCCCTTTATAAAACTACTTTGAAGGTTAGCTAGCTAAAGTAATTATCATGAATTATATTTGAATTATGTATATTATTTATTATATATATAACTACTCTTCTTGTTGTCATCACAGGAAAATGAAGGATATGAGGTGTCCTAGTGCAGATGTTCTCGAGCCAGCTAGTGATCATCAGTGATGGATTACTGTCTGCTGTACATATTCTTTCTCGGTAGAATCCTTTATCATCAATTAAAGTGTTTTGCTTATATTATTAGCTAAAGTTTTGATTTCTTTTGTCAAACTGTAATATTAAAACAGGGGAATAAAAATGTATAGCAGCATACCTTAATTTTCCTATTGTGTGTGATAATGTGTTGATTTTCAATGATTTATTGTTGTTTCGCTTATGTGGAATGTGGGGTGTATGTAGGAAGAATGATGTGAGTTACACCTTTTGAAAATATGTTTTAAAAAGCTTGACGAAATGGGAATGTGTGAGAGAATAATTTATTTGGAGTGTAGGAAGAATGATTTATTATTGTTTCTTTTTTGGAATATGCGGTGTAGGAAGAATGATGTAAGTACTACACCATACAGTAATGCTTGATGAAAATGCTTCAATATAAGGTGTTTGTTATAATGTGTAAGAGAAGAATTTATTTGAATGTCATTGAAATGGTTGCTTGCTGGGTAAAATTTTTTTAACAGGGGAAATGGCTTACTAGGTAAAACGTTTCAAAAGGAATAATTTTTTTTTAAAAAAAATGGAAACTTTTTTGACCGGTTATTTAAATAACTGGTCTAAAAAAAAGACATTTAGACCGGTTGTCTATAAAACCAGTCTAAAAAGTCATTCTTTCATACCGGTTATTTAAATAACCAGTCTAAAAAGTATGACTTTTAATACCAGTTATTTAAATAACCGGCCTAAAAGAATGACTTTTTAGACCTGTTGTTTCAATAACCGATATAAAATGTCATTATTTTAAGATCGGTTGTATTAATAACTGGTCTAAAAACTTATTTTTTAGAAACTGGTTTAAAACGTAGCAGACTTTTTAGACCGGCTGTATCAAGACCGCATCCGGAACCAGTCTAAAATATCATTTTTACTCAGTCTTAAAAGTGATTTTTTCACCTGTGAATGATCTTGCATAGAGTAAATTCTCCTGCTATAAGTAAAAGCATTCTTAAAAGAAGATAGTTAATGCAATCAAGTATCAAAAGTTTCCTTTCTATAAAATATATGCAAATTAAGATCATGGAAAGAAGATATATGAGTAACTCATCATCAAAACTAATTAAAAGATAGTGAATTCAGATGAATATGTTAAAATGATTTTCTTTCAATAAATGAGATGAGCTTTTAAGATATAAAACATATTTGAATGTGAAGCTCCCCCTTAATGACTGTGTGGCTTAAAAGAAAAACATTATAAGGAATATAGTTAATAACTCTCATAGATTTGTAAAACCATTGGAAATTTTGTAAAGAAAATGAATATGAAAATCTAAAGATTTTGAGAGAAATCAAGTTTCGAAAAAGATGATTCTATTCAGAGTTTTAGGGCTGTAACCTTGTATCACTCGAGTGGTCACGCGAGTGATTTTACTTGACCATTAGTCGAGTGCTCACTCAAGTGATGTGCTCAGAGAATTTCAATCATGTAAGAATATAATATCTCACTCGAGTAATGTTGTAATCACTCGAGTCAAAGTCCTTTGAAGTCTATTGATGCACCATTCATTGTCTGATGATGTGATCAATACTGAGGGTCTTTGAAGATGTAGTCTTTGTGAGCACTTTAGGACACCAAGATATGCTTAGAATAAGGCCTTGAAGTTCTGGTAGATCAAGTCACAGAGTTATCTAATGTTGCCATTCACAAAAGTGATGAACTCAGTATTGTTAGTAGCAAACTTTGTGTGATTGAACCTCCTCTTTCAAATAGTCCTAGACAGATAGACCAAAGAATGAAGAACCACGTAGACCAGCTCTAAGAAAGTGTTGATCTTATCTATCCTTGAAGTCTCAAATCCCATCCTCTAGGCCTCTTGTGTTGATTAAAAAACATTTCGAAGTTCTGATTCACCACAGCACATAACTTCCTAACTCTATCATCCATAACCTTAATGAACTTCTTATTGGTAAAATAAAGTAAATCTCTGTCTATTTGAATGGTGGATCTAATGAAAGAGGCTCCAGTTGATCTAGTTCTAGCTGAGGATTGTACTTTATTATCTCTGGATGCCTTAGATTCTGCTTTCTATCTCTAGCTAGTACCGCCCACTGGTGACAAGTATATATTCATCTTTTAGATGTATAGCTTCTCAACCATATGAGTCCTATTAAGGGGTTCATTTGGCTCTAGGTACCATATCTTGTTGGCCTTGAGGAATAGAGATACCAAATGAGGGTATGTCATTAAAGTATGCCTTGTAGAAAACATATGCACCTCTTGTTTTCTGAAAGACATTATCTCTCCAATGTTCTCCTCCTCCTTGCAA
Source organism: Inga oerstediana (assembly GCA_963210345.1). NCBI lineage: Eukaryota > Viridiplantae > Streptophyta > Magnoliopsida > Fabales > Fabaceae > Inga > Inga oerstediana. Next base: position 29,555,188 of record OY723402.1, on the reverse strand, counting down.
ATAATATAAGCCATTATGTGATAATTCTTCTTGATGAAGTTATTGGCCTTATTCACCATAGCTCTAGTGTATGTATATCAGATAATGCTATGAAGACCACACATAGGCTAGGATTGAAGTTGAGAATCCTCATTAGCTCTCATGATTTGATGATTCTATACTTCTTAGGCTCGTTGTACTCCTTAAAGGTCCAGTGGGAGAGTTGTTGAAACCCAACCACTTATTGATCTTTGAGGCTTAGATAGTGACCCTCTAATCTCTGATTGTTGTCTCTAATGTTTCCTCAATTATTGTGCCTTCCTTAAAGCATAACTCAGTAGGCTCCATGTCACAGTAGAGATGTCTAACTTCCTTTGGTAGTAGAGAAGATGGCTGGGAAGAAAAAGCTTAGAGTGTTGGAAGTATGAATCCAACTCATGAGTATCCTTTAATGTTTTCAAGTCAAGATAGACAACTAGACAAAAAGATCTCTTGGTATAATCAATATTATTTTTGGCCTTGCTCTCTCGACTTAAGCTTCTTTGAGTTGAATTCTACTCTGACCACTAAGAGATCTTCCTACTCTTTCTCCTTTTTTGATTGCATCACTAGCTAGTCACTTTCTAGTGATAGGTGTCACATAAGTGATTCTGCTATTGTCCACACTGCAACATTTCCAGTTACGCCTACTCTGTTAGCCTCTGTCCCGAAAGCATAACATCTTGATTAATTCTTGTAAAAGTATAAATGCATGCTCTTTTGGTACTCAAATTCTCTTGAGTCCTTATAGTATTAGACATAAAAAATTTTATGCTCTTATACAATTAATCCATATTATATTTAAGCAAAGAGTGTAATAATCAACAATGACCAAGATATAATTGTTAGATCTCATGTTTTGATGATAACAAAGAATGATATAAAAATGATTTGATTAAATAAGTTTGAACAAAGTAATAACAAGAAAAAGCATCACTTGAAGTAAGCATTGAAGTAATGAAGAAAGGCCAAGAGAAAAAGCTGAGAAATTTGATCAGAAGCAAGTTTTCTAAGGCATTACTCGAGTATGTACTCGAGTAATGAGACAAAACTTGAAGTAACCAGAGACACCTTCGAGTAACCTGCCAATGTTACTCGAGTAAGTACTCGAGTAATAGTGTAAATGATTTCAAGTTGCTCTCGGCCTGCCAATGTTACTCGGGTAGGTACTCGAGTAACCAGGTAAATACTTGGAGTTGCTTTCGGCCTGCCAACGTTACTCGAGTAGATACTCGAGTAACCATGTAAAAGTCTTCCAGTTGCTCTCGGCCTACCAATGATACTCGAGTATGTACTCGAGTCCCTTGTTTCAAGAAATATGTTGCTCTCGGCATTTTGAACCCTGCCAACGTTACTCGAGGAGCTACTCGAGTAACTCACTGTGGTATGCAAAAACCTGAAGGTAGTACTCGAATAACTTGATCTATTTTTATTACACTTCACTCAAGGCACTACTCAAGTATGCAGGTATTTAATGACTCGTTTTTAAGTGGATTACTCGATTATGTACTCGAGTATGCAGAGTTATCTTTGAAGAAAAACTTCAAGTCATTACCCGAGTAAGCTATACAGAAAAATTATGTTTACTCGAGTATGTACTCGAGTAACAAGGTTATCAAACTTGAAGTGCTCTCGGCCTTGAAATCTTGCCAACATTACTGGAGTAAAGCATAGAGTAACCAAAAATTTATTTGAAGGTTTATTCGAGTTGGTACCCGAGTAACCTATGAAGAAAAGAGTACATTACTCGAGTAGGTACCCGAGTAAACATGCATTTCCTAAGGTTTGATATTGTGTTTATTCCATGCACTACCCGAGTAATCTTATATTTGGTTGTTGACTTGCAGTTCATAAAAGTTTTCCCGATGATACTCGAGTATGTACTCGAGTAACTTTTAATTGATACTCAAGTAGCTACTCGAGTATGGAAATCCAAAAATTTAGAAATCATTCAAACGTTCATTGATTTGTTTCCTATATGATTAACCTTTCATTGTATTAGTATTCCTAGCATATTTACAGATAAACAATGAAGGAATCTTATCAAATAAGGAAAGTCAAATGAGAAGTTCAAATGCCACCTACCGCCAACGGATATATTTCAAATACTGGAAAAGTCAATAGTGGCTACGTACTCTCCAACGGACGAGAAGAAAATGTTCTAACAGTCTTCACCAACATATCTATATAAATGGGAACATCCAAACAGAGAAACAAGAACAAGAACTCACACGAACGTATCATCAAGTTCATTACTATGTTTTTACTCATTTAAGTATTTATGTACTTCAGTTATTCTTATTCACTCTGAGAGAGAGATATTTCATTTAAACTCAATATTCGTTATTGAGATAACTTAAGGTTGTGGAACCTTGAGTTGGGATTGGATTGTAACTTGTAAGGGGGAGCGAGTGTCCAGGTAAAGGAACTTGCTTGTACTAAGGTGCCAAGAACCCACTGAATCTTGGAAGTTATAGTGAAACTCTCAGAGAAGCTCTGAGGACTGGACGTAGGTCAAAGTGGTTGTGGCCGAACCAATATAACTCCCGGTGTACACTTCGGTGATATTTCTCTTTACTCTTTACTATTTTAATTTCACCGTTAAGTTTTATATTTGCAACGAAATTTTTAGTATCACCCAATTCACCCCCCTCTTGGGTGAAACGCTTGCTCTAACATTTGGTATCAGAACGTAGGTCTTCTTGTTAAGGTATAACAACCTAAGAAGGATCCAATGTCAAGCATGGGTGAAGGAATTCTTCCCGACGGAGCATCCATCACTAGACCTCCCGGTTTCAGTAGAGAACATTTTTCTTTCTGGAAAGCAAAATTCAGAGTGTTCGTGATGGCTACCGAATATGGGCTATGGGATGTAATTGAGAGTGGAAATTATCAACCTACAAAGATTGTAGATTCTCAGAAAATTCCAAAGACGCCAGGGCAATATGATGAGAATGACAAGAAACTTATCACTCTCAACAGCAAGGCAATTCTGATGTTACAAAGTGCCTTGAGTCAAAGTGAATACTTCAGAATTTGCATACTTCCAACAGTAAAGGAAATGTGGGAAGCTCTAGAAATAGCTCATGAAGGAACTTTGGGAATAAAGGAAAATCGGATCAACACCTTGGTCACTGAATTCGATCTACTTCAGATGAAATCAGGTGAATCAATATCTGAATTCGAACTTAGATATACTCATCTTATTAATCAACTTGTAGCACTTGGGAAAATTTATGATGAGCATACCCAAGTACGAAAGATTTTGAATATTCTTTCTAAAGAATGGGAGGCCAAAGTCACTGCGATAGAAGAAGCAAAAGGAGAATCAATGAGATCAGTTGCTTTTCTATTTGGAAGTCTTTCTGAATATGAAAGCAAACTAAAGTTCAAACAAGAACTAGATGACATTGGTGACAAGAAAAAGAAAGGTCTAGCACTAAAAGCAAAGGAAGAAAATCAAGATGAAGATGAGGAATTCGATGATGATGAAATGGGCTTAATCATAAAACGATTCAGAAAATTTTACAAGAAAGGTCAAGGATTCAAACACTTTCAGAAAGGAGGAACTAGTAGCAAAGATCATACCATATGCTACGATGTGGAAAACCAAGACATATCAAGTCAGAATGTCCAGAGCTGAATCAAAAAAGCAAAAAAAAAAGAGAAAAGGCAAATTCTTTAAAAACAAGGCCTTTGTATCTGCTATATGGGGTGATTGTTCCTCTGACGAAGAAAGTGATGAAGAAGAAGTAGCAAATATATGTCTTGTTGCTCAAGAAGAAACAGAAGAAGAGGTAAATGATTCTGAACCTACCTATGATGAATTACTTTCTGAATATAATGCTTTACATTCTGAATTCATCAAAGTAGTTAAAGAATTGGTTGTTTTCAAAAAGAAAAATAAAGTTCTTGAAATTGAGCTTAAAGAACGTTCAGAAAAGGATTGTGAAAGTTGTTCTTCTTTGAAAAAGAAAAACATTGATCTCACAAAAACTCTTGAAAAATTTACACAAGGAAGTGGGATGCTAAAAGTTAATTTAAAAGCTCAACGATTTGTAAATGACCGATCTGGAATTGGAAATGATCCAAAATCAGATAGAAGGAAAGGTAGAAAGAAAGCAGGAGGTAAGTCATATTTGAATTATTTCCAGTATTCTGTGCATACATCAAATCCTTTTGCATTTTGTAATTACTGTAATAGAAAAGGCCATTATACTTCTTCATGCATTCATAAGAAGAAAGGAACAATAGGAACCCACAAATGGGTACATAAAGGCTCATATGTTCAGAAAATTATTTGTACTAACCCAAAAGGACCCAAAAAGATGTGGGTACCTAAGACTTAGTCATTTGATTGCAGGTATGTCTCAAAGCATCCAAAAAAAGCAAGTGGTACATAGATAGTGGATGCTCTAGACATATGACCGGAGATTTCGAAAGTTTTACCACATTGCAACCTAAGGAAGGTGGAAAGGTAAAATTCGGAGGAAATCAATCCGGAAGGATAGCAGGAATTGGTGAAATCAAAAATGACAAAGGAATACAAGTTAAAGATGTATATTATGTTGAAGGCTTGTCACAATTTGCTGAGCGTAAGTCAAAGTATAGATAAAGACAACTGGGTAATATTTGACTCAGAAGAATGCTTAATTATCAACAAGAATGACTTACAACTTGATAAGAAGAATATCAAGGCTAAGCTCAGAGCAAAAAGGGAAGGTAACTGCTATACTTTAGATATTAGTAAAAATGAATATGAAAACTGTTTTCTGAGTGATGCTGATGAAAGTTGGCTATGGCATAAGAGATTGGCTCATGTCAATATGCATCAATTAGGCAAACTACTAAAAAAGGATTTAGTTCTTGGATTACCCAAAGTGTCTTTCAAAAATGACTTAATTTGTGACATATGTCAAAAGGGTAAACAAACTAAATCATCTTTCAAATTGAAAAATGAGATTTCAACAAATAGACCACTACAATTATTGCATATATCAGTTGGCCCAGCAAGAGTAAAGAGTCTTGGTGGCAACTTATAGTCATTGGTCATTGTTGATGATTTCTCCAGATTTACATGGGTTATTTTTCTATCTTCAAAAGATGAAACCTTTGAAGAATTTATTGTTTTTGCCAAGAAAGTGCAAAATGAGAAAGGTATGACCATTGTAGGTATTAGGACCGATCATGGTGGAGAATTTGAAAATCAATCTTTTGAAGAATATTGTGAAACTAATGGCATTGATCACAATTTCTCTGCTCCAAGGACGCCTCAACAAAATGGAGTTGTGGAACGCAAGAATAGAGTGCTCACTGAAATGGCTAGAGTAATGTTGAATGAAAAGAACATGTCTCAAGTGTTTTGGGCTGATGCTATGAGTACAACATGCTACATTTCAAATAGAGCCTATATCTGAACAAAACTTGGAAAGACACCATACGAGCTGTACAAAGGAAGAAAGCCAAACATTGCTCATCTACACATCTTCGGTTGTAAGTGTTTCATTCATAATAATGGTAAAGATAACTTAGGAAAATTTGATTCTAAAACTGATGAAGGAATTTTCCTAGGATATTCTAACCGAAGTAAAGCATATAGAGTTTTCAATAAACGAACATGTGTTGTTGAAGAATTAATTCATATTGTATTTCATGAATTTGAATCCTCTGACAAAACCATTGATGAAGAAATGGAAGTTATTTTAAATCAAGAAAATGGTCAATCTATTTCTAAGTCTCTTATTCCAGAAGTTGATGAAACTAAGGAAGAAGAGCAATCACTAGGTCAACCTAAAGCCTGGAAATATAATAAAAGTCATCCCTTAGATCAAGTCATAGGAGATGTGAATGAAGGGATCAAAACTAGAAATAGAATTTTCAATGAAGTAAGTTTTTCTGCATTCATTTCTGAGATTGAACCTTCTAACATTGATGAAGCCCTATCAGACAATGATTGGGTTATAGCAATGCTAGAAGAACTAAATCAATTTGAGAGAAATCAAGTTTGGGTTTTGGTACCCTGACCTAAGGATCATCCGATCATTGGAACTAAATGGGTATTCTAGAACAAACTCGATGAATCCGCAATTATTGTCAGAAATAAGGCAAGGTTGGTGGCCAAAGGCTATAATCAGGAAGAAGGGATTGATTATGAGGAAACGTATGCTCCAGTGGCTAGATTGGAAGCTATACGTGTACTCTTAGCCTTTGCATGCATCAAAGGATTCAAACTCTATCAAATGGATGTAAAGAGTGCTTTTCTAAATGGATACATCATGGAAGAAGTATATGTAGAACAACCTCCAGGTTTTGAGGATGTTACTAAACCTGACCATGTTTTCAAACTCAAAAAGGCTTTATATGGTTTAAAACAAGCTCCTAGAGCATGGTATGAAAGGCTTAGTAAGTTTATTATTGATCAAGGTTTTGTACGGAGAAAAGTTGATACAACACTTTTTGTAAAACGAAAATGTGATGATATTTTAATTGTTCAAATATATGTTGATGACATTGTTTTTGGTGCTACTAATGAATCTCTGTGTAAGAAATTTTCTGAGATAATGCAGGGAGAATTTGAGATGTCAAGGATGGGATAATTGAATTTCTTTCTTGGTTTGCAAATCAAACAAAGAAAGAATGGAATCTTCATATCTCAAACAAAGTATTTGAAAGAGCTATTGAAGAAGTATGGAATGGATGAAGCAAATGGCACAGACACGCCTATGAGTTCAACTACGTTGCTTGATACTGATGTCAAAGGGAAAGATTACAATATCACAAAATATAGAGGAATGATTGGATCATTACTCTATCTTACGGCAAGCAGACCAGACATCCAATTTAGTGTTGGCATATGTGCAAGATATCAATCAGCACCAAAGGAATCACATGCTAAAACGGTCAAACGAATTTTTAGATACCTTGCTGACACACCCGAATTGGGTCTGTGGTATCCTAAAGAAAGAAGTGAATATCTTGTTGCATATTCAGATTCAGATCATGGAGGATACAAGACAGACAGAAAGAGCACCAGCGGACAAGGACAATTTCTTGGAGGATCTCTTGTATCATGGTTTAGCAAGAAACAAAATACAGTGTCTCTTTCGTCAACGGAAGCCGAATATGTTGCAGTCTCAAGTTGTTGTGCATAAGTGATATGGTTAAAACAACAACTACAAGATCTTGGTATTTATCTAAAAGAAATACCAATCTATTGTGACAATACCAGTACAATAAGCTTGGTAAAAAATCCAGTTCAACATTCTAGAACCAAGCATATTGATGTTAGACATCACTTCATCAGAGATCATGTCCAAAAGAAAGATGTGAAAGTGATATTCATTCCTACTCACCTTCAATTAGCTGATATCTTCACAAAACCCCTTACAAAAGATCAATTTCTATATATTCGAAGAGAATTGGGAATAGTAAATCCCAATGAGTTGTAAGTTATTTCAATTTCTCATAATATTAGATGAAGTCATTTGATAATGTTTTGATGATTATTAATTTAAGCATCGGAGTATATAGAAAATTGTTTTACAGGAAGGTAGAAATTCTATTTTGAGAAACAAAAACAGAGATTATCAAAGGACACATTTACTGGAGTACCAACTTGAAGTAATGACTGACAGAGAACCATTACCTGAGGAACAACTTGAAGTCAAGAAGCCCTTTACTCAAGTAACTACTCGAGTAATGGACTTCCAAAACTGGAAGTAACGGATCAAGTTACCTGGAATTTAAATCAAACGGTTCAGTTACTAAGAAATGAATAGTCAGAAGTTGAAAAGACAAGATACCCGAGGCGAACCTCGAGTAAACTTGAAGCTTACTCGAGTAAGGACTCGAGTAACTGCAAGTCCAGATTTTCAAATTGATGAAAAACAACTCAAATCTGCTCCAAATTAGTTATAAAAGATCGAGGGAACATATATGGATAATTACAATATTATTCATGCCAGGTACGCAATTTAAATGAATTATTTTAAGAATTTCTATATGATCACTGGAGTAAGGACTCGAGTAAACATGAAGTTTACTCGAGTAAGGCCTAGAGTAATGTCGGGTTTTTGGTCTTTATCTGTCACAAACTCGGTCATTTCCACAAAATCTCCTCGAGTAAATCACTCTACTCTCTCACAAAAACTTTTCACAATCGATTCCTTGCATCATTTCCGTCAAAACCCAACAGATTTCAACCCCAGAAACTTCCTATTCTGCTTAGATTCTCAGTGCCCTAAAATCACGTCTGTGACTCTGTTTTTCTGAAATTTTCATCTTTTACTCATTTAGAATGGTGAGAACTAAAAACCTTACTCCCACAGATTCCTCTGAATCCCAACAACACCCTGATCATCTTTCTTCTCCTCCCACAAAGAGAAGGAAACTTACCCCTAAATCAAAAGCCAAAATCCAACCTCAACCGAAACCAAAAGGGGTTGTGATCAAAGAGCCTATAGTTATAAGGGCTCAATCCAAGAAGAGTACCTCTACTGGGAGAGGTAAAAGTGTAAAGTCTCCCTCTCCTACACCTTCTGATTCCTCTACCCCCTCTTTCACACCAAAGCCTTCTAAAAAGCCCAAATATGATAAGAATGTGGCTAAGGCAATAGCTAGCATTCTAGACCAAATGGAGAAGGGGCAATCTTCAAAGAAGTCTAAATTGCCAGAAGAAGAGATCACCAACCCTCCAAAGGGGTTCAATATCAACAAACTGGAGGAGTCCCCAAAGTATCTCTCTCAATTCTCAAGAAGGAAAGTGTGTAAGACACACTATGTGGACCTCAAGTTACTTCAGGAGGTATTGAAGCATGATCTCAGTTCCTATTTAGAACCTTTTATGCCTTAGATTTCGATTAGATTACCTTTTTGCACTAAAGTGATCACACACTTTTACTGTAACCTTGAGATTCTAGATGAACCAAACAGAACCTCAACTGAGGAAGAGATGACCACCATTGTGAGAGGCCAAAAGATTCTTATTTCACCCTCTAGGATAAACATGTGGTTAGGGATAGAGAACCCCCCAGATTATATATACTCCCAACTTGAACCAAACCAAATATTTTCTGTCCTTAAACCTGGTGAGTTAGTTGGCCCTTTAAATTTCAAACCAAGTGATATGTGTAATCATCACAGGGTTCTATGGTACATTTACTCTAGATCCCTTGTGAACAAGGCCAACAACTATACCCACTTCTCTGATAGGGACTTTAGATGGTTTGCTTCACTTCTCCTGAAGGAACAGAAGGACTTGGGGGAGTATATCTTTTCTGAGATGAAAAGATACAGAGTGGATGGGAAGGCTACCACACCAATGCCATATCCTCAGATCGTATCACTTATTCTGAAGGAGAATAAGATATGGTATCTGGATAGCAAAGAACCTATTGAGAGGATAACTCTGGTTGGGAGAAATCATATTAGCAAGCTTAACATTGATATACCTCTCAAGGGCCCTCTGGAGTCTGGGTCGAAGAAGAAGAAGAAGACTGAGGCTGAGACTAGCAAGATGGATGACACTCAATCATCGGCTCCAGCTGCCACCACATCATCACCCTCCTTCCTCAATACCACACTTCAGCATTTTATGGAGAATATGCTTCGAGGATTCTATGTTGATATTGCCAACACAAATGCTGAACTGATAACCAACATGAATTACAAGATAGCGGAGTTGGTTGAGAAAATGGATAAGAGGCACGAGGAGTTGCTAGCTGAGCAACGTGCCCAGGGTGAGACACTGAGATTGATTCTGGCACGACTGGATTGCTTAGGTCCAGGACCTTCTGCCGGTCCATCCTCTTCTTCTCCAGAGCATATACCATCTTCTGCACCACCACCACCTCCAGAGAACCCTACTTCTGATGTTTCTCTCTCTAAGCCTGAACCTTCTATCCCTCCGGTCTCTAGTCCACCTGAGCCACAAGCCAAAGACATTCTATATTCAGTGGATAACCCCGACACTAATGAGACCATTCATATCATCATTGATGATTCACCTCCCAAACCTCAGCCTGAACCCGCTCCTAAACCTATTCCATCTCCTACCCATACTGAGGAAATATCTCCCTCCTCATCCTCTGATCATCATACTCCAGAGGTTGAGACTACTCCAGAGGTTGAGACCACTACCATGATTATCTACCAGTCTCCCTCTATTCCTCCCAGAGATGATATCCATATCCCTCCAGTGAACCTTCCTGAACCAATCTCTTCTAGTTCATTTGATTCCTCTGGTTTAGATGCTTCTATGGTTCTTCCTGTGACACCTATTTCTATGGTCAAGCCTTCTAGTCCTCCACTTGATTGATGAAGACAAAAAGGGGGAGAAGAACTTAAGTGTGATTTTGTGGAATGTCTGTTTTTGGGTATATGGATGTATATGGGCTTTAGGGAGCTTTTACGTTTTAGGGAGTTTTTAAGTTTTTAAGAAATTTTTTTGAATTTTAAGCTTTTCATCTTGTAATGCAGCTTAAGTTTAATGCAAGTTAAGATTTCATTTCATGTTCATTTAAGTTTTAGATTATGATACATTGTTGGACTAATGAGTTTGTTATGTATGCAAGGTGTATATTATGATTTCATTCAATTTACACTTTGAATCTCAACTTAATAAGTTTTTTAAAATAATCTTTGAATACAAGAAGTATTTAATTGAGAATTCAATTTCAAAAACCCTGTTCAAAATCACCAAGTTTTGTCATCACCAAAAAGGGGGAGAATGTTAGATCTCATGTTTTGATGATAACAAAAAATGATATGAAAAAGATTTGATTAAATAAGTTTGAACAAAGTAATAACAAGAAAAAGCATCACTTGAAGTAAGCATTGGAGTAATGAAGAAAGGCCAAGAGAAAACGCTGAGAAATTTGATGAGAAGCAAGTTTTCTAAGGCATTACTCGAGTATGTACTCGAGTAATGAGACAAAACTTGAAGTAACCAGAGACACCTTCGAGTAACCTGCTAACGTTACTCGAATAAGTACTCGAGTAATACTGTAAATGATTTCAAGTTGCTCTCGGCCTGCCAATGTTACTCGAGTAGGTACTCGAGTAACCAGGTAAATACTTGGAGTTGCTCTCGGCCTGCCAACGTTACTCGACTTGGAGTTGCTCTCGGCCTGCCAACGTTACTCGAGTAGATACTCGAGTAACTATGTAAAAGTCTTCCAGTTGCTCTCGGCCTGCTAATGATACTCGAGTATGTACTCAAGTCCCTGTTTCAAGAAATATGTTGCTCTCGACATTTTGAACCCTGCCAACGTTACTCGATGAGCTACTCGAGTAACTCACTGTGGTAAGCAAAAACCTGAAGGTAGTACTTGAATAACTTGATCTATTTTTATTACACTTCACTCAAGGCACTACTCAAGTATGCAGGTATTTAATGACTCATTTTTAAGTGGATTACTCGATTATGTACTCGAGTATGCAGAGTTATCTTTGAAGAAACACTTCAAGTCATTACCCGAGTAAGCTATACAGAAAAATTATGTTTACTCGAGTATGTACTCGAGTAACAAGGTAATCAAACTTGAAGTGCTCTCGGCCTTGAAATCTTGCCAACATTACTGGAGTAAAGCATAGAGTAACCAAAAATTTATTTGAAGGTTTATTCGAGTTGGTACCCGAGTAACCTATGAAGAAAAGAGAGTGCATTACTCGAGTAGGTACCCGAGTAAACATGCATTTCCTAAGGTTTGATATTGTGTTTATTCCATGCACTACCCGAGTAATCTTATATTTGGTTGTTGACTTGCAGTTCATAAAAGTTTTCCCGATGATACTCGAGTATGTACTCGAGTAACCTTTAATTGATACTCGAGTAGCTACTCGAGTATAGAAACCCAAAAATTTAGAAATCATTCAAACGTTCATTGATTTGTTTCCTATATGATTAACCTTTCATTGTATTAGTATTCCTAGCATATTTACAGATAAACAATGAAGGAATATTATCAAATAAGGAAAGTCAAATGAGAAGTTCAAATGCCACCTACCGCCAACGGATATATTTTAAATACTGGAAAAGTCAATAGTAGCTGCGCACTCTCCAAAGGACGAGAAGAAAATGTTCCAACGGTCTTCACCAACATATCTATATAAATGGGAACATCCAAACAGAGAAACAAGAACAAGAACTCACACGAACATATCATCAAGTTCATTACTCTGTTTTTACTCATTTTAGTATTTATGTACTTCAGTGATTCTTATTCACTTTGAGAGAGAGATATTTCATTCAAACTCAATATTCGTTATTGAGATAACTTAAGGTTGTGGAACCTTGAGTTGGGATTGGATTGCAACTTGTAAGGGGGAGCGAGTGCCCAAGTGAAGGAACTTGCTTGTACTGAGGTGCCAAGAACCCACTGAATCTTGGAAGTTATAGTAAAACTCTTAGAGAAGCTCTGAGGACTAGACGTAGGTCAAAGTGGTTGTGACCGAACTAGTATAACTCCCAGTCTACACTTCAGTGATATTTCTCTTTACTCTTTACTGTTTTAATTTCACCGTTAAGTTTTATATTTGCAACGAAATTTTTAGTATCACCCAATTCACCCCCCCTCTTGGGTGAAACGCTTGCTCTAACAATAATTTTACCCAATTAAATACATTAAATCCATTGGATAATAAAGGGTAATGAATAAATGATATCAATGATCAATGACAATTTGTAAATACTCTTTATATATAAAAAATATGTCATTGATATGAATTTTATGCAATGTAAGTCAGATCAAAGAGAATAGATATTCATAATGACCAACTTTTATGAAAAGATAAATCATGAATGAAACCAGGTTTTCCAAGAATGAAATATGCAAATTTAAATCTCAAATGTTATTTCAAATCATGACAATGCATTGTAAAATTGATATTTTGAATATATGCAAAACTCATCTTTGAAACATGTTTACAATCAATGGTCATGTTAAAAATGGTAAAAGTCAATAGTTATAAAATATATATATCAAAAAGCTTCACTTTGAAGTTCAACTAAGATAACATGTTAATCATCAGAGTTAGCATGTTAGACAATTTTTCAAAAACCAAGAGTCATACGGATAACCAAAAGGATTAGCTTGATAGACATATATGAGTATCATGACTTTGCTATTGATCCATAAACTATGTTGACATTCAGAGTTATGCATTGAAAGATATGAATATTCAACTCAAGGATTCAAATACATGACACTGGTTATTTAAAGATAGATTATATCAATGATTAATGTGTTTGAGCAACAAAATGAGCACAAGATTTTATGAATGATAAAGCACATACTGATTAATTCAAATGGCTAGAGTTTAAGAATATTATCCTAGTAAGTTATTCCACTATAATGATTAATACATTAACATTCAATATATTAATAAACATTTGTGATACTTGGAATAATATTGCCAACTAAAGATTTATGCATTAGGCATAAGGCTTTCACAAATTGAATTCTTTTCTAGGGAATACACTTGAAACTCATATAGATAGTTAACTTGTTGGACATAAGGTCTAACTAGCTAGAGAGTAAATGTAATAACCCAAATTTGATTTAGGGCTCATGACGATTATTGAGAATGATTTTGTGAATTAAAGTGAATTTGAGATCCAAATTAATTATTGGAAATGCCCAACACCCTGTATTTTAGCATAATTATGTGACAAAGTAATTTTTGGGGCTAAGATGAGGGAAAAGCATATGGAATAGATAAAGAAATGAGAAAATGTATTATGTGGTAATTTAGTAAAAATTTCCATGATCAGGGGAAAAATTGAAGAATGGAAAATTATTGGGCCAGTTAGTCAGTGATTAATGAAGAGATTAATTACTAACTAAGAGAAATGAGGAGTGTGACTAAATGGCTAATGGAGTAGTTGGTATAACCATGTTGTTACCTATTTGGTGAGAAATAAGGAGATTGGGACATGTGGCATAGTTAGTAGAAAAGTCAAATGCATCATTATTTTATCATTTTTCCCTCTCTCTTCCCCCTCATTTTCGCTTAAGCAAGCATGGGCATGAGGAGTGTGATCATTTCATCTCCTTCCACACTCTTATCTCTCTCATTTTTCTCTCCCAAGTCAGCAGCCATTGGAGCCAAGAAAGAGAAAGAAGCTTGTGTGACAAAGGTGAGCATTTGACCCTTAAGATGAGCTCTAATGTCAAAACTCTCTTCTTTAATCTTGTTCCTTAGGTTGAGGTATAATACCCCAAATTTTGAGACTTGAGGCTAGATAATAAGCCTAAAATAAGTGGACTGTTAAGCCCCGATTTAGCAGGATCCCAAATTGCGATTAAGGGATAATGACTCCAAAAGCGGATGTGATTAGTGATAAATGATCACTTTTGGAGAATCCGATTTGATTTGAGATTCGGATGTAATTCGTATGTGTTGTGAGTAGCGCCGAAACCCTGTATTTAAGCTCAATAATGTATTAACATCTAAATTGACTTAAAATAAAGGGAAGACACATATTTTGGCTAAATAAAAAGATGTGAAGTGTTGGTGGTGATTCTGTGAGAATTACCGTAATCAGGGGCAAAACGGTAAAGTTAACGACCAATTGGTCAGTTACCAAAAAGGAAACTCATTGGTAACTTCAAGATCAATGGTTAGGGTTGATTTGTTATGAGATTTAGTTGGTGGAATCCCATGTGTGTGAGCCCATTAGAGATGGAACAAGATCATGCCACTTGGCAAGTTTTGGACCTTTGGATCTTGGTCAATTTGTCAACACTCATCCTCTCTCCTCTCTTCCTTTTTAGCCAGCCTAATAAGGCTTTTAGTACCCCAAAACTGACCCTCCTTCTTTATCATCACATCTTTCTCTCTCCAAAGCTGCCATGGTTGTCCAAATTCAAGGAAGAGAAAGCTTGAGGTGAGTTTTTGGCTTGCTTAATGGCCTCTAATGCTTAAATCCTCTTCATTAATCTTGTTCATGGTGATGTGAGCTTCATCTCTATAGTTTTAGATTTATGAAAGAAGGTGTTTTGAGAGCTTGAGGAATCTTAAAGTTGGAGGAATCAAAGAAGTGATTTGAGGATGAGGAAGAGGTGAGTGATAGCTTTACTTTGATATAAGTTTTGTGGCTTTTAGTTGAGTTTTGAGAATTGTTGAATTTTGCCCTGATTTTGTGGTAATTTTGAAATGCATGAATTGTCATGTGTTTTGAGGTGCAATTGGTGTTTTATTATGTTATATGTTCATTGGAATTGGTTTGGAACATTAAATGGAAAGTTTGGAAAATCTGTCCCTTGAAACTCTGTTCTGGGAAGTTTCTTTTGTGTGGATGTTTTGAATGACCAAATGGTCTCTAAAAATTTTGAAACTATCCAATCTTAAGGTTCACATCGCAAGCTTCAAAATGGACATATAATTTGTGTCATTTCGTTTTGTGAGCTAGGAGATATGATTGTCCAAAGTTTGTTGTCGAAACTGAACTCTGTTTAGGATAGTGGTGGATTTTGTTTAATTCTAGAATTTTGTGGTGATTTCTGGTAATGATACATATTTTTCCTCTAAAGAGGACTTAAATAACTTTCATTTGGTTTTTGAATCACCTCATTTCAATTTGTTTGGAATTAGTTATGATTTTTTTAAGTTTAACCAAGAAACAGGATTTTCTTAGCCACGGCCAGAGGTTTTGGACCGCGGCCCAAATGTTTCTGACCTGTTTTTTCCGCAACTAGTGGATTTGTGGGCCACGGCCAACCCCCAAAAATCAATATTTTGGCACTTTTAAAAAGTGATTATTGGTATAGTTTCTCCCAACCCTTTAGGTATGTGTTTGAACTTTGAGTAGCCAAATAAAGGTGTTAAATGATAATTAACATTAAGTGTTTGTATGTTGAGGAATTGGAAAAGGGATTGACCCTATGTCTATGATTTGGTTATAGGGTTGGATATTCGCCCTGATCGTGGTTCGATGTTCGTCAGATCATGAGTAGCCGGTGCTGGAGCACACATGAAAAGAGTGTAGGGAACTTACCTCTCCTGTATGCTTTAATATTTGTGTTTGTGTATTGATGCATGTTATTGCTTTGCTTGATTATGTGAAACATTTATGAATGATTGTAGCTCTGTTTCTAGTTATGTTATGGCCATGAGTATGTTGTTGAAACATTGAGTATGCAGATATGTTATTGTGTGAGCATGAGTTATGTATTGCAAGCATGTTATGCATTAAACACTTATCTTGCATGCATACTAGTATTTGTTTCCTACTGAGATTCTTTAGAATCTCACCCTCCCCTACTAACCATGTAGACAGGGCAAGAGGCTCGAGGAAGAGGCAAGTAACCAGGGGTGATGAGGACTCCTTCAAGTTGTCATTTTGGTAGTTGGTTATCAATGAATAGTTGGGAGTATTGTGTATTGGATGTTTGTATTTGTATTCGAATATGTATTTGAGATAGATTTGTGTAATCCCCATATGAGGGCTTGTATAAGTGATTATACCCTGTAAAGCTTGAGATAATGAACGGAACCCGGGATTGTTGGGAATTATATTGTGTACTCTAATTCATATATTGAATGTGATTATCCGGGTGAAGTAATTGTATTCAAAATATGAATATGAGGCCAGTTAAATTTGATTTCGAAAAGTAATTTGTCAAAACCCTATCTTATAGATGGGTTTGAGAATGAGTTTTGATAATTCTTGGTCTCTATTTCACTTTAATCGCGTATCTTGCCGTCTACATTCCAATGTAACAAGAATTAGCTCCAAACTCATTGTATTATGAAAGTTATGATCCAAGTCGTGACAACTACACTAGATAGTCTTTGAATTCACAAATGTCAAATTCCAAAAGGAATAACTCTTAGCATATAACTTCAAATATGACAAATTATCCATGGAAAGCTCTTTAAGTCTAGCTTCATATAGCACTAGTTTCATCTCCATCCAATGTGTAGTTTGAGAGTTATGTCCAAAATACCAGAGTTGTTACGAATAAGTTAATGATTTAAATGGCATCTTCCAAAGATCATATCTCTTTAATCTAAGCTCCTTTGAATGTGATATTGGTGTGTATTTAACGTATTGGGAGTCTAGTTGCATATGAAACTAGTTTCATCTCAATCCAACTTATAGTTAGAGAGATATTGCCAAAATACCAAACCTCTATCACGCTACGTGAAAATAGAGCACAACATAATGATCATCTCTTAAGTGATCACTCGAGTGATCATGGCCATCACTCGAGTGATGCCTTCCAAAACTTAACAGAGAGCCAATACTCAAGGGAACACTATAAGGAAGTTCCATAATGTAACCCCTGACTTGAAAACCGTAATTATGATTCGAAATACATAATTTAAAATGGATTAGAGACCGGCGAATAATTTAAAACTCATTTCAACTCCCACCTTGTGGTAGTGTTTTCACAAATTATTCCAAAATGCTTCCTTATCTTGGTCTCAAGTTCAAGATTCTGACATAATTACCCTGTGTAGTTAAATCGCATTTATACATATCAGAGTGTATAACAAAAATCCCGGCAACCCCCAGGTCATATGTACTAACTATCAGGTTTATATTCTCAACTACGGGATTACATACCATATTCAAAATAATGTTTACATAGTAAAGATATATAGTAATCCCAAATCAAAATGGATAGCCAACAATCCAACATCAAATATCCCTACAAAGTCCTAGCCGCTCCTGGTCGTTCACTTCTCCTTAGAACCACTTGCCCTGTCTAAAGGTTAAGCAATTGAAAGAATGAGATTCGAGAGAATCCCAATAGTAATAAATCACTCATACAATCTATAAACACACAGCATGTAAGATCACAAATAGCAGCAACACAATGATACACGATTTAAGCCACAAATGACAGCACTCATGGCTGTAATCACAATACGAAAGCTTTCGCTGTAAACTCAATGCAACAGCTTGCTCTATAATCACAATGCCAACTTTCACTATAATCTCTATGCAACGGCATCACAAAGCATCACAATGCATGATAAACATTCATACAATGCTTTACACATAGTATAAGAGAAAAAGTCACTACCTTGTTCTTTCCTGATGTTTCCTAGCACTGCACGTCCACGAGCAGGGCAAATGCCGAACCCTATAAACAAAATCAAGAATAGCGGATTAATTCTCTACTCTAATTTCTTATTTTCATAACACTTAAAGTTGGTTATCCTTTGAACTCTTTAGGTGGCTGGCGCCGTTGCCGGGGAGGATGATTGCCAAGGTTTTAAGTAGTTAGGTGTTCTTTTCTGTTGTCTTAGTGTGTCTTAGTTTAGTAGGAAGTGAGTAGCACTCATTTGAATTTTGGCGAAATTCTGATTTTCGATTCGCACTGTCTTGCTGGAACTGAAATATTTGTGCCCAGAAAATTCTGAAATTTTACAGGTTAAAGTTTTTCCGCATTCTGAGCAAGACTAATAGCAAAAGCTATTAGGTCTGTTGGATTTTAGCCAAATTCGAAGGTTTGCTATACTTTTCTGAATTTTCTTTCTTTTTTGGTATTTTTGTAAGTTTTTGATTTAGTTTGTTCTTAAGGTTTTCTTTGATTTTTCTTGGTTGCTAGTGTGATTTTGAGTTTGTTTTAGGTAGTTGCTCATTGTTGGAGTGTTTGATAGTGGTTTAGTCATTTTTCATATTCATAGTTGTTTTGCATTCCATTTGCCATTAGAAAACAAAAAACAAAAAGAGATTTGCATTTTGTTGCTTTGCTATCATGTTCTTAGTGGCTATTATGTGGTTCATTATTGTTTTGTGGTGAGCAACTTTGCATTCTTCATCCTTGGATATTTGTTGGTTGCAACTTGAGATTTCAGGTAGCTATCACATTTTGTAAGTTGTGCTTCCAATGACTCTACTTATATACTTGCGGTTTGAGGTACTACTTCATTGTTATACCAACTTGTTCCCTTAAAAGGTGAATTCTTACCTTGCAACTCCTATTTGCCTCGTCACATTGTGTTGCACTTGTCTTGTTATTGCTGAAACTGTTCTTACTCTTTAGACACTTGAATTGTGTTGATTGTGGTTAACTCTTTTGGTTGTCAAAGATTGGTTATCTTGGTTTCCTACAAGTTGCTAATTTTTGCTGTATACAACCATTCTTCATTTGACCATTTGACCAATTACTTTGCTGTAATTTGTGTGTCTATATGAGTCTTTCTACTGTGCATGACTAGATCTCAGAAAATTGAACTTGTGCCTTTAGATAAAGATATTAACAAGACAATTAGGTTACTTAAGAAAGGTAAGAAAGCTGAATCATCTAGTGTAGGGCTTGGACAAGTCATTGACACTGAAGTTGTTGCACATACTTGTGATAATTCTTCTCATATTGGCTCTTCGTTCATTGTAGATCACCATCTTACCATGGATCCTCCTCCAGAAGACGTACCTGTTCCTCCTCCAGAAGATGTACCTCTACCTATTGGGGAGCGTAGAACTATCAAGGATCTTACCTCTTCTACTGATATTATTGATCCTTTCCTCTCTTGTCCAGAATTTCATATTAATTTTGAGTTGAAAGGTCCTTTGTTGAGTCACTTACCGAAATTTCATGGTTTACCTGCAGAGGATCCTAACAGGCACTTGAGGAATATGTACATTGTGTGCACCTTCATGAAACCAATGGGAGTTGATCTAGATGAGATGTGCCGGAAAGTCTTTCATTTCACATTGGAAAACAAAGCTAAGGAGTGGTTCTTGATGCTACCTCACCACAATCCTAATGCTTTAGCATCCTGGGACAGCTTGAAGAGTGCCTTTTTGGAAAAATACTTCCCTTCTTCAAAGATAACATCTCTCACTAAGGAAATCTTCGGTGCTAAACAAGGCCTCCATGAATCTTTTTATGAATATTGGTGTCGATTTCAAGAACTTCTAGCCAAGTGTCCACATCACCAAATCCCAGAAGCTTGATTGGTGTAATATTTTCATAGTGGGTTGCTTCCTCAAGATAGGAAGAGTTTGTATTCATCTTCTGGAGGCACTATTCAATTGCTTACACCTGAAGAAGCTTGGGCTTTAATTGAGAAGATAGCTAGTAATGATCAACAATTTGAAGGGTTGGATGCTAGACAAGTCCATGAGGTCTCACATGCTTCAAGATCTTTAAGGGAGTATGATAATTTGTCATCCCAAATGACAGATATGAGAACTGACCTCAATAAGCTCATGGCCCATCTAAACAATGTGAACATTCATGGGTCACATTCTCAAGCTCTAGTGGCTCCTAGCTGTGACATATGTAGCTCTCACATGCATATTGCTCCTAATTGCCCACACCAACTTGGGGATGTCTCGGCTATTTTTCAAGGGAGACAAGGACAGAATCAAAGGCCTTGGAATCCCTACTCTAATACATACAATGAGGGTTTGAGGTCCCATCCCAACTTTGGTTGGAGGAACCAGAATCAATTTCAAGGGAGTTCTTCAAATCAAGCTCCAACTCAAGGACCTTCAAACCAATCTAATCCCCAACAAACAGTGGTTGCTACACCTGAATCCCATGCTACTAAAGATGACATCTCTCAACTTCTCAAGTGTATGAACAATGTGTCATCTTCAAGGGTAACTTAGCCTCGAGATTTGATGAAGAGAGAGCTTAAACCAATTCTAAATTTTCTGACATTGGGACTAAATTTGATACAATCTTTAACAAGTTGGAGTTGTTGGATTCTAAGAATTCTAACCTTCATTTGTCACTCAAATGTTTGATAGCCTCAATGAGCAACAAGCTAAAAGTGGACAAGGGTTGCCTTCCAACATTGTGATCAATCCTAAGGATGTACATGCTATCTCTTTCAGGAGTGGTAAACAAGTGGGTAAACAAGTCCGATTTAAAGAAAATGTTGAGAGTTTCAAATCTGGAATACATTCTAGTGATAGGCACAATGAAGAGGTTGAGGTTCCCTTGCAACCACAAGTTGAAGATATTGATGGTAGTGATGATTCTGATCAAAGCACTAACCTTGCTATTGGAAAATTTGAGAGTATGGTTGAATAGAGGCTTCTACAAGGGCATTCTTCTCCAAATTCAAATATGGATAGCAAGCAAGGAGTGTCAACTTCAACAAATGCTAAGGTACTTGACCCTTCAACTTCTTCTTCAAGCAAAGGGGAAGGTAAAAAGGTAAATCTCTCTGAAATTCCATTTCCTAATTCATATGTGCTTAGCAAAAAGGTTTCAAATGAAAAGAAATTTCTTGATATGATGGATATTTTCAGTAAGATTGAAGTTAATTTGCCTTTGCTTGATGTGTTGAAAGGAATGCCTGCTTGTGCTAAATTCTTGAAAGATTTGTGTACCCAAAAGCGTAGGTGTAAACCCAATGAGTGTGTTCAGTTGAGTCCTAGTGTGTCTGCTCTGTTCAAACCCTATCTTCCAATTAAGTGTAAAGACCCTGGCTCATTCACTGTTCCATGCACTATAGGTACCATGCCTTTTAGTAATGCTCTTCTTGACTAGGAGCCGCTATAAATGTCATGCCCTACTCTGTTTACACCTCTCTTGGCCTCACAAACATCAAATCCACTAGTGTCATCCTACAACTAGCTGATCGCACCACTAGGAAACCTCATGGCTTATTGGAAGATATCTTAGTCAAGGTCAAAGACTTAGTGTTTCCTGCTGATTTTTATGTCCTAGACATGTCTATTAAGGTCTCAGTTGAGGAACCATTGATTTTGGGTAGGCCTTTCATGTGCACAGCTAATACTATCATTAGCATGAAGGATGGGTACATAACTATAGAAGTAGGTGATCATGTCATTCGTTTCAATGTTTATGAAGCTATGAATCACCCATTTAAGGACTACTCTCTTCTTGGCTTGAATGAGATTGATTTGGCCTTGGAAGAGGCAATTGATGAGTCTACTTTCTCATTGTGTGTGAAAAATGATTGTCATGATGATGTATGTGCTACCATTGGTTCAAATTCTTCTCCCTCTATTGATTGCGATGATGATGTGTGTAGTATTGATTGCATGTCAGTTGATAGCTCACTTTCCACTTCCAATCCTTTAATTTTTGATTTTTCTAACCTTGGTAGTACTATATCTTCATTTGATAGTTATCATGGTGTTGGGAAAGAATTATTGTGTAGCTTTGCAGAATTTGAGAATGTTAGTGAAGTGGATTCCACTTTTGGAAGTGAAGCAACATCCATTAGCACTGAATCTGCTCCTATAGACACAAGTGGAGTTATTGTTGGAGATGAGGAAAGAAATCAATGTGCTACTGATGGCACGATTGCAATTCATGGGTCTAAGCTTCACATTCCTCCATCTTACAAGTTTCAGACTTCTCCTAACCTCAAGGATGATTGTGTGAGTAACCTCACTTCTTTCCAATTATTGAAATACTTATATTCTCCTTTTGGTGATGAACTTAGCAGGTCAAAAGTCATAAATTTCTTTGCTGAAAATTTTGGAAATAATGGACAACCACATGTCAAGACTGCAACAGGGGAGACACTCAGTTCTAATCAATTACTACACTGTTGCATACCATTACATGATGCTACTTCTCACATATTTCACTCTTTGACTGATGTAGGTGGTAGTCAAGGTTGCTTTGTGAATGAGCCACAACCTCAATCCACATCTGAACAAGGAGGACATACTTCCAATCCAACAATTATTGGGGATTCTCATAAGAAAGGGAAGTTTCTTGGTGCACTTGAGTTGAAAGAACTTTTACCCTCAATTGTGCAACCCCCTGAACTTGATTTGAAACCCCTTCCCCCTAACTTGAAGTATGTTTTTCTTGCTAAACATGATCAATTACCTGTCATTATCTCTAGTTCCTTAAGTATATCTGAGGAGTTGAGTTTACTCCATGTGTTGAAGAAACACAAGAGGGCAATAGGGTGGACTTTAGGTGACATTTCAGGTATTAACCCAACTGTGTGCACCCATAAAATACTTTTGAATGAAGGTTCTAAACCTGTGCGACAGCCCCAACGTAGACTCAACCCTCTCATCTTAGATGTAGTTAAGAAGGAGGTCACCAAACTCTTAAGTGCAGGGATCATATATCCTATTTCAGATAGTGAGTGGGTCAGTCCGGTCCAAGTTGTTCCAAAAAAGACTGGAATAACTGTTGTGTGAAATGAGAAGAATGAACTCATTCCAACAAGAGTCCAAAACTCTTGGAGAGTTTGTATAGACTTTAGAAAGTTGAATAAAGCAACTCGAAAGGACAACTTTCCCCTCCCCTTTATAGATCAGATGCTAGAAAGATTGGCATGCAAATCTCATTATTGTTTCCTTGATGGTTTTTCTGGTTATTTTCAGGTTTCTATTGCACCAGAGGATCAAGAAAAGACAACATTTACTTGCCCATTCGGGACGTTTGCATACCGAAGGATGCCTTTTGGGTTATGCAACGCTCCTGGGACATTTCAAAGATGCATGCTCTCCATTTTTAGTGACTTACTTGAACAAGGTATTGAGGTATTCATGGATGATTTTTCTATATATGGGAATTCTTTTGAAGAATGTTTGCTGAATTTAGAGAGAGCATTAGAAAAATGTGTGCAAAAGAACCTTGTGCTAAATTTTGAGAAATGCCACTTCATGGTAGATCAAGGAATAGTCTTAGGCCACTTGATAAGTAAGAGGGGTATAGAAGTTGAGAAATCTAAAATTGAAGTAATTTCATCTCTTCCTTATCCCTCTAACTTAAGAGAACTTAGATCTTTCTTGGGACATGCTGGGTTTTATAGAAGATTCATTAAGGATTTTAGTAAAATAGCTTGTCCCCTATCTAAGCTTCTCCAAAAGGATGTGGATTTCATATTTGATGATGCATGCAAATTGGCTTTTGATGAAATTAAGTCTAGACTCATTTCTCCACCTATACTCATTGCTCCTAATTGGGATCTTGACTTTGAGCTTTGTTGTGATGCTTCCAATAGTGCTGTTGGTGCAGTTCTAGGTTAGAAAATTGGTAAGACCTCTTGTGTTATTGCTTATGCTTCAAAAACATTGGATAAGGCTCAAATCAATTACACTACCACTGAGAAAGAGCTCTTTTCCATTGTTTTTGCACTTGAGAAGTTTAGGTCTTATCTAGTGAATTCTAAAGTGATTATCTATTCTGATCATTCTGCTGTCAAGTTCTTATCTAGGAAGACTCATACTAAGCCTCGGTTACTAAGGTGGATGCTACTACTTCAAGAATTTAACACAGAGTTTAGGGACAAAGCAGGTGCAGAAAATCTTGTTGCTGATCATCTAAGCTGCTTGCCCCTTGCTACACAGGGAGTAGTTGATGCTGAAGTTACTTGTGATGGTTTTCCTGATGCCCATCTCCTTGCTATTACACTTCATGACCCATGGTTTGCTCATATTGTGAATTATCTTGCTGCTGGGGTGTTCCCTGATTCTTTGTCTCGTTTTCAGAAACAGAAGTTGAAACATGAGTCTCAATATTATTTGTGGGATCCTCCTTACTTGTGGCGGCATTATAGTGATCAAGTCATTAGGAGATGTGTGCCTGATGATGAAATTTCTTCTGTTATAACATCTTGTCATTCTTTGTTGTGTGGTGGTCACTTAGAACTGCTAGGAAAATCTTAGATTGTGGTTTATATTGGCCTAGCCTCTTTAAGGATTGTTATGCTTTTTGCAAAACTTGTGATGCATGCCAGCGTTTTGGGGGTTTATCTAGAAAGCATGAGATGCCGCAACAACCCATATTGTTTTGTCAAGTTTTTTATGTTTGGGTCATTGATTTTATGGGTCCATTTCCTGTATCTCATGGTTATTTGTACATTTTGTTGGCTATTGATTACCTTTCAAGGTGGATTGAGGCCATTCCTACAAGGAAAGATGATGCCTCCACTGTTATAAAATTCCTACGTGCTCATATCTTTTGTAGGTTTGGTGTGCCAAGAGCAATTGTGAGTGATCATGGCTCACATTTTTGCAACAAATTGATGGACAACTTGCTATCCAAATATGGTGTTCTCCACAAGACTTCTACCCCATACCATCCACAGAAAAATGGGCAAGCTGAGGTGTCTAATAGGGAAATCAAGTATATCTTGGAGCGAATTGTCAAGCCAAGTAGGAAAGATTGGAGTCTCCGGTTGGATGATTCTCTTTGGGCATATCGTACAGCTTTTAAAACTCCCATTGGCATGTCTCCTTTCCGGTTAGTCTTTGGTAAGGGTTGCCATTTACCTGTTGAGCTAGAGCATAGAGCTTATTGGGCTGTGAAGACTTGTAATATGGATCTGCAAGGTTCTGCTGAGGAAAGGATGCTTGAGATACAAGAGCTAGAAGAGTTGAGGTTGGATGCATATGAAAGTTCTCGTATCTATAAGGAAAAATCTAAATTGATTCATGATCAAGGCATCTTACGAAAGCAGTTTCATAAAGGAGAGTAAGTGCTTATGTTCAAGGCAAGATTTAAGCTCAAAAATGGGAAGCTTAAAACCAAATGGCAAGGTCCCTACAAAGTGGTCAAGGTGCATCGCTTTGGGTTAATAGAGCTTGAAGATCTTACAAGTGGTGCAAGGTTTCAAGTGAATGGTCACTTGTTGAAGCACTACCATACTAGTCATCAACCACCATAATACACACGGTAGTCTCTTTCCTTACCTTGTTCTTGTTTTATTTGATGATATATGCTATTGAACAAGTGTGGGGGAGGGACTTACCAGTAGTAAAAGGTAGTTTGTTTGTTTGCATTTTTCAATTGAATAAAATCCATTGTGAATCATACCCTTATGCTTAACCTTATCCTACACTACCCTTTTCTCTTATCCTTATGTCTAATTTCTGAGAACTATTTCCACTTATGTCTTGTCCTCTCTCTCTCTCTTTGTGACGATGATGTGTTGTGCTTCAATCTTGAATTGGACTTCACAACATTCACTTCACCCAAGAGATAAGTGCGTTTAGGTTCTTTGTTTTTGTGCATTACATTGAGGGCAATGTAAGGATTGAGTATCGGGGAGTGTGTGTTATTCTCATGAGAATTCACTGTGATATCATATGCCTCTGTCTCCTGCTTGTGTCCTCTGTTGTTTTTGGTCCAATTCACTGAGATTTTTGAAGCCTTTAGTCATGATCAAGTATCTTGATTACTCTTAGTTAGATTCATAGTTGAAACTTGCTTTGAATTAGTGAATTGCCATAAAATTCAAGTGTTTTAATGATGCATGGTTTAATTTTGATGAGTTTGTTTAAAAAAAAAGCCTAGTTGGAAGGTATTTTGGGCCTAATTGTTCATTTCATTGTGTGATTCATCTACTAAGATTATTGCTCTCTAGAACTTGTTCTATTTCTTGCTTGAGGCTATGTTTTGCAATGGTATGGATAGAGATGACATTGGCATTCATTTCATCACCCATTTACCCAAACACAAACCATTCATCATTTACCTTTATTTACCCCTTTGAGCCCTTCACTTTTATTTCCATTTCATTCTAGCTATGTTTGCATCCTTTATCAAGTTCTTATTAGCACTATTGAAAAAAAAAGTACTATTATATATTAGAAAATAAAAACAAAATTGCCATGTGAATAGTTAAAAAAAAAGAGAAAGAAAAGAAAAAGAAGAGAAAAAGTGAAAAGAAAAAAAAAATCAAAGAAAGAAATAAAGTCACAATGGTGAAATATGTGAATTAAGTTTAGTTTTATAGTGCTAAAAGATCTAGCAAGTTATTTGGTGCAAGCATAGTATTTGTTACATTTTCCATCATTTGGCCTATTCAACATTACAACCCTACAAAGTCCTTTGGATTTATTTATGCCATTGTTGCAAGTAGTGGAGAGCCTAGAAATTCTACAAGCCTATGGTAGAGTATGGTCAAAGTGGATGTGAGTGAAAAACTACCCTCTATGAGAGAAGAGTGCAAACACTTGTCATAGTTGAGGTTTCCAATTCAGCTCATTTTAATTAAACTTTGCATTGCTTTAGCTACTTCAATTTTTGGCATGTTCATTGCATTTGGATAAGAGGATACCTTATTATTTGACTAAGTGTAATTCTTGAAGCTTGATCTTGCTTTTCCTTCCAAATTTCATTCCTCTCTTCCTATTGTGAATTTAATGTTTTGCTCAGGAGTGCAAAAGCTTAAGTGTGGGGGAATCAATTTTGATGAACCCTTGTTGTGTGAGTTCACAAAATAAAACTAGGTTTAAAAATGTAGCATAGTAGCTCAACCTAGGTCGTTCTTGTGAGGAGATTAATTTCCAATTTTCTAAGTAGGAAAGTGATAAAAAGCCTTAAAGTTGTGAGAAATCATTTTTGAGAAATTGCATTTGTAAACTAATGAACTAAACTAAGCTAAAGCAATATTTTTGTATTTTTCGGTTTTCAAAACAAAGAAGCAAAAGGAATTGAAATTAACACTAACAACAAGGTAAATTTAATAAACTAGAATAATGATGAAATGGGATTCCCTTGAGTTGGGGTTTTAGTCTTCCTTGCTTGCTAATGATATGAATTCCACAATGAGTCAAGAGGATGGAACTAAGTTACCACTAGCTCCATACTTGCAATAATCATTTAATTCATTCTACCGAAGCAATTAAATGAATACTATCAATTAATAGTGACTCAAGGAGATGAATAACCAACTTCCAATTCTAGCTTGTAATTACCATTACAACAATTCAAAACATTCAGTTTAATCATTTAAATCCACTTAACCAAGTTGGAATAAACAATTCAACCTACTCATAATATGAATCATACAAAGCTTAATTAATCAACTCCTAGCTCAACAACCAAGTTTATTCTCTTGGCATAACAAACTAGATCACAATTACATACTTAACCAAGCTACATAATCATGAACTAAAAAGAGAGCTTAAAGGAATTCCATTGAAGTTTAGAAGCTCAAACCATTACCCAACTCAAGGAAATCACCAAAGACTTAGCTACTCATAGAGGAAGAGGAAGATGAAGATTGATGATTGAAGAAGGAATTAGCCATGGAGATCAAAGCACCAAAACAGCTCCATTCAAGTGTAGCGCATCCTCTTTTTCAATTCTGCACAGCTTCTTCCCCTTCAGTCAGTCTCCTCCACGCACACACATCCTCCTCTCACACACTCACACAGCCGCCTATATGGACTTTCCTCCTCTCTTCATTCCATGCGTCCTCTTCCACAATGTCGGCTGCCTTCCCTTTTCTTCATTTAATTCTTCATTTCCCGTGTTGCCTCCAGCTGTCAAACCCTTTTTTTTCTCTTTATTTCATTCGGTTTTCTTTTTATTTGCTGCTACCTCCTTTCTTTTCCTACGTCAGCCCTCCTCCTTTCCTTTTTCCATTTCATTCGCTGATGCCCTCAATTCACGTGGTCCCCCCTCTCATCTTTTGCACAGCCCAAAACCTTTTCAATTCTCATCTCTACATTCTTTTTAATTCCATATTCGGTCAGCCCATCTTCTTCATACCAATTATCATTCTTCCATTCCCCTTGGTCCAGCTCATGCTCTTAATATTCAGCCCAAAAACAGCACCACCTCCTTTCTTTACAATTATCTCAAGGTTAAATAAGTTGTGCCATGTCATCATATACAAAATTAAATTCACAAAGGTAATATCTTTTGTTCACAATTAAAGAATAATGGGAATAACAAATATTAATTAAAAATATAACAATTTAACCACTTTAATTCCCAAATTATTCTTTCACTAAAATCTCACTTTAACACTTGATTATGCCCAAAATATTCAATTAAGTCCCACAAAAGCCTAAGATTAATTAATAAAAATATATAAATATTGAGCTCTATCAGTGGCCCCTAGGAGCCTAGACACATACCTAAAGGGTTGGGAGAAACTACCCCAAAGATCCCTCTTTCAGAAGAAAACCAATGATTTTTGGCTTGCTCACTCGAGTGAAGAAGGCCTCACTGAGTGATAAGATGATTCATTCTTGAGTGGAGATGGCTCACTTACTCGAGTGATAACCAAATGCTCACTCAAGTTCCACAGAATGCAGTACAAAAAGTGTATACCCAAGAGTACGGCAAACCTTAAGGTGGAAAATTCACTCAAGCACTACCCTTGGCACTTGAGTAATGACACAACACTTGCGAGTGTCAAGTCACACTCCTAGAAATAGCCTGCGGCTACGAGTGTTAACCCGAGACAAAATCTCAAAATACAGAACACACATGCACTCGAGTGACACCCTAAGCACTCACAGTTGAGGAAGTACACTCTTAAAGGAAAAGGGAAAATATACTGCTGTACTCAAGTGAGGCTTATCAGAAGCCAAAACGTAGCAATCGATAGAATTGTCCAATCTTTACCAAATGTTTCCTAATGGTTCTTACATAGGCCCTTTTCCCACATAATTTCACACAAGCAACCTATTGGAGACACCAAAACAACCAAAATCACAACCTAACAACAAATTTGGTCTTAGATCAACACATTACACACAAACCCTCCAATGACCAAACTTTCCCTTTCAAATACCTAACTAACTCCAATGGCCTTATAACACAAAATGCTACCAATCCTACTATAATACACCATTCCATTTTTCTCAAACCAAAATCACATAAAATCATGGCAAAATTCGAAATTCATAAAACTTAACCAATAATCACAACAATTACATCAAAATGCTCTAACTACTCACCTCTTTCTTTTCCCAAGGTTAGTTCTCTGATTTCTCACCCTTCAAATTTCTTCAAGTGCTCAAATACTACTTTCAAAAATATAAAACCATGAAGACGAATCTCTCAACACCATGAATAACTTTAATGAAGAGAATTTCATCATTTAAGGTCAAATAGAGCACTTACCATAAAATTTCTTCTTTCTCTTTCCTCTTCTTGCCTGGCAAAAATAGAGGTAAGATGAGAGAGATGAGAGAATGATGATCAGATTTTTTTCCTTGCTTCCATGCTGCTAGCCGACCTTAAAGAAGAGAGGAGAGAGGGAAAAGTGTTTGAACATTTGACCAAATCCAATGGTCCACATTTTTCTACTTGTCATGATCTTGTTTTCTCAAACTTAAACTCACATAGGCTCTAAAGCACATGATTCCACCCTCTTTAATACTTGAGACTTATTCCTAACCATTGATCTTTAGGTTATCAGTGAGTTTCCTATTCAGTAACTAACCAATTTGTCGGTAACTTTACCATTTTGCCCCTGATCATCACAACATATACCAAATCATCATCAAACACATTTATATCATTCATTCCACTCAACCATGCGCCCTTCCCTCCATTGTGGATCATTTTAAGCTTTACCACCTAATTAAGCTTAATCACAGGGTTTGGGCACTGGTTATAACACATTCAGATAAAAATTCACATCATGTGCTTCAAAAGTTTTTTATTAGCATTAATTACATCACTTTTGAAGTCATTAGCCCTTAATCACAATTTAGGATATTACACATAACTTCCATATAAGTTAACTTAGCTTCGAATGGACACATTCTAACCTCCATATGATAATAAAAACCTCCGATATCACTTCTAAGAGCTTGAATCTCGATATTCTCATTAGATCTTGCAAGTTCTTCTTTCTTCAATCTCTTTCTTCTTGTTTTTCCTCTTGATGATCATTCTTCATAACCCAACTAGATATCTTCTTTCTTTGCTTGACTAATCTATAAGATATTTCACATTAAACATAGTAGTTAGTCAATATAGGAGATAGGTATATAATGCAAACTTTTTGCCCTTAATATTTTGCATCATCAAAACTAATAATATCTCACACGGGTTCCTAAGGACATTTTAGTAAGTTTTCAGTTTAGACTAATATAACCAAAGAAAACACTTTAGAAGTGTCTAAAATAGTACATGAATGGGTTTTAACCTAATCACTGGTGGAAAAAATCATTTTTAAGACCGGATAAAAATGACATTTTAGATCGGTTTTGGATGAGTTTTTGACATAGCCGGTCTAAAAGGTCTACTATTTTTTAGACCGATTAAGAAAACAGTCTAAAAAATAAGTTTTTAGACTGGTTATTTATGCAACCGGTCTAAAAATAACAACATTTTATACCTATTATTGAAATAGCAAGTCTTAATGTCATTCTTTTTAGACCGGTTATTTAAGTAACCGGTCTTAAAAGTCTTGTCATAAATAATTGGTAAAAAAAGTATGACTTTTAAGACCGATTATTTAAATAACAGGTCTTAAAAGTCATACTTTTTAGACTACTTTTTTTGACAACCGGTCTAAAATGTCTTTTTTTAGACCGTTTGTTGAAAAAACCGGTCTTAAAAGTTTTCATTTTTTAAAAAAATATTATTCATATTAAAACATTTTACCAAGCAAATCATTTCCCCTGTTAAAACATTTTACCCAGCAAGCAACTATTTCAACGACATCCAAATAAATTCTTCTCTTGCACATTATAATAAACAACTTACACAGAAGCATTTTCATCAAGCATTACTGGATGGTATAATACTTACATCATTCTTCCTACACCCCACATTTCATAGAAGCAACAACAATAAATCACTCTTCGTACACCCCAAATAAATTATTCTCTTACACATTCCCATTTCGTCAAGCATTTTAAAACATAATTTCAAGTTGTCCTTCCTTTGCTTGTCTATCGGTCAAATTCTGTTTATCCAGCTCAGGCTACTGATATATTCTAAAATTCCAAATTTAGGATAAATGAGTTATTACTCATTAATAAATTATTACAAACTTACTTTGTTGGTTATCTAGGCTTAAAACTGCAAAATTACCAAAATACCCCGGGGACCCGATCTAAGTCCCTTTGTACCCGGTCTTATTGTACTTTCCCCGAAATTTTGACTTGGGCTATTCTTACAAAGTTTTACCAAAGGAATCCATTTCCGACCTCGGTTAAAATAAAATCACTGCTAAATAATAGTTTTGCCCTTGGCATCCCCTAATTAAGATTTCGGGGGCGTGTTGGTCATTTCACTTTCTAGGGTTTTTCTGAAAAAGTGTTATGTAATATCCTGAATTTTGGGATTGAAGGCTTGGGAATAAGTTTAAATTAAGCAGACTACTAAACCCTGGTTTAGAGGTGTCTCAAACCTGTTCCCTAACATTTCATATATCTTTGAGGTATTAAAGGGAATAAAATGGTGACTAAAGAATATGGGAAATTTGTATACAAAAATGGAATTAACTCTTTGGTTTTCTAGAAAGCCCAATATTAATGTCCAAAGTAGAGGAATACAAAAAATAATAATATTTGGCCAATACTAATGTTAATTTTGGTCATAGGATGTTAGAAATTAAAGGTAAACAATGTTTTTGGTGAAATCGACTATGAGGCAATGAGTTTGTAGGTGATTTTGTATGAACAAATGGTGAGGAAAAATTATGAGCTTCTACAAATGAAATTAGACATCCTAAAATTTAATTTGATGATCATATGACTCAATTAAAGTTATATACAAAAAGTGATGAATTTTTGAAGTTAGCCCAGAAAAATTGGAAAGTTTCTAGAATAGCATTCAAAAAAATTAATTTTAGGAATTTTGTGCTTCCAACTGGTGAGAGGCTAATTTTTTCTCGAAAGTAGACTCAATAAAGGTTCTATAGCCTTTGGAATCACTTTAATTTAATGTTTTCTAGAATTAGTAATGATTTTTCAAAGTTTGGGCAGAAATTTACCAAAATTTTGTAAAAATCCGAAATTGGAAAAATTAATTAATTAAATTGGGATATATTATTAAAATCATCATCCTCTTCCTTCAACCTGAAAAATGACATGCTTCAGCTCCAAATAGAGAGAGAAAGCTTGAGAGAGTTTAGTGAGAGAAGGAGAAGAAAACTTACAAGGTAAGTCGATTTCTTCGATAATTTAGCTCCTAACGCGTATAACTATACTCTTAAGCTTCCCTTTCATGTGCTTCAAGGGTGTTGGAGCTCAAATCTGCTGTTCAAAGAGTTAGAGTTCATCCATACTTGGAAAAGCTAGAAGAAAGCGAAAGGTAACTCCCAAACCTTAGTATATTACTTGTTCAGGTTGTTGTGGGCAATTTAATTGGTGAAATTTTACAAGATTGTCTTTGGTTGTAAAAATAGAAAATGGGTTTTTGGGGCTGTTGTGCTATAAAATTGGTACTAAATTGTAGTTTTAACCTAATTAAATAGTTAATAAAGTGATTAGGAGTAGAAATGAACACGTCTAACGAGCCAGAATCGAAAAACCACAAATTTCCTTAGAGAGTTGTGTAACTTCGACTAGGGCTATAAATGGGCCTTAGAGTTATATTTTAGTGATTTGATAATTCTATTGATTTCAGGAGAGAAAATTAGGTTGGGTTATAGTTGGTCACTTTTCCGGAAAAGGCCGAAAAAGCATAATTACGAAAATGCCCTGAAACCCTTAAAGCGAGGCTGCCAAGGGCTTTTTTGTCTTTTGACAATGAATTTAGTAATTCCGAGTCTAGAAATGGATCCCTTGGGTAGAAATATGTCAAAATAGCCTATGTTAAAATTTCAGGAAAAATACAGCTGGACCGAGTATGACAGGCCGGATCCCCGGGGGCATTTTGGTAAATTTTCACCATAAGCTAATATAACCATTATAAACACTATGGAAGTGCCTAAAATGGTACATAAATGGGTTTTAATTTAATTCTTGTACATTTGACATTTTGGGACCAAGTTGAGAGCTAGTCTATGGCACGTAAATCGAGGCTATGTTTTAAGGTGGAAAAGGGTTTAGGTATGGAACTTACCTCTCCTACATGTATTTGATACTTGTACTAGTGTATTGATGCATGTTATTACTTTGCTTGGTTGTGTAGAGCATATATGAATGATTGAAACTCTGTTTCTATTTATGCTATGGCCATAAATATGTTGTTTGAAACATTGAGCACATAGATATGTCATTGTGTGAACATAAGTTTATGTAATGTAAGCATGGCATGCATTAAGCACTTATATTGCATGTATATTGGTATCTGATTCCTATTGAGATTCTCCCAAATCTCACCCTAGCCTACCAACAATTTTGACATGCGAATACAAAAAGTACGCAGAAATCAAAGAAGAGAACTGCATGAGAGATGGTTGTAGTGGTGGACTGAAGATGGGAGGAAGTCTCTGTTTCACTGGGATAGGTTTAGACACTCTAGTAGCCCTGTGTGGCTACATTGATTATAATTGTCATGTACGAACCCTTTGGAGAATTTTCTATAATCATGCAGATATTATTTGTATATTTATGTTATTCCTGTGTTATCTACCAAACCGCATATCGTTTTCCGCAAATACTCTGAAATAGCTGAAAATAAGATAAGGGCATGACATGTTCAACACTAACCCCACCTAATTTTCCCTCCTAAACACAATAGAACCATCAATTTGATGAATATCCAGCTCCTAGCCCCAGTTTTAGCCTTGGCTAAAACTTCTAAAGAAAAAAGGAAAAATGAATCCTTTGATTTTCAACTTCAAATCCTTGCTTCTTTCTACTCCTAACCACTTGATTAACCCTTTAAACACTAACTACAAAAGACTAGAGAAAATTTGGGTAGCATAACCCCTTAGGGTTAACATTTCCCAAATTTACAATTCACAACAATCCAACAACAAATCCACCAATAACTTCAACAATAAAAACCACAACAACAAAGATTTGAGGGTTTTGAAGTTACCTTTGTATTTCTCCTTCTCTCTCTCTCTCTACCTGAACTCTCCCTCCTCAAACCTTGATGTTTTTGCTTGATAAACATACCAAACCATGGAGAAGAGAAGCTTAAAGAGGATATTTCACAAGCTAGAAGCTAAATCACAAGAGAAATCACAACTTACCTTGAGATTTTCTCTTCCTTCTCTCTAAAAGCTTCAAGTTCTCTCTCTCTCTCCTCTCTCGTACTCTGGCTACGGAAATGAAGGAAAGATGAAGGGAAACATGTTTTAAACTATCACATTTCCTTTGATTTAATTAAATGCAAATATTCCCAAAACGTTGACTTTTGTGGCATCATGTACTTAATCTCTATCCAAAAGTAATTGGTGTTTCAAAGTTCCATTGAGCTTAAACTAATATTTCCCTCTTCTTGCTCAGACCAATTTCACGTCCCATACCCATATGAGAAGCCAAATGGTTTGATGTTAATTTATCTCAAAATTACCTCATTTGCCATCACAAATTTTCCCATTTTCAAATTTGTGGTAATTCTAAAAGATTTTCTACCTAAACTTTGGAAAATCACATCTTTATTTGTAAACATCGTATTAGAGTGATTCCAAAGGCCATAGAACCTCTTATTGTTTGAGCATTTTTAGTGTTTTCCCAGGCTTCTGCTATTTCCATATGGTATGTTGAGTCCAGTTTCAAGAAAAAATATAGCCTTTAGCCAAATGGAAGCACAAAATTTCTAGAATTAAACTTTTTGGACGTTGTTCCAGGAAAAAAATAGTTTTCATGGTCTAATTGCAAAAACTCATAACTTTTTGCATATAGCTCCAAAAATTACCTATTATTGTTTGAACCTCTTATTGCTTGAGCATTTTGAGTGTTTTACCAGGCTTCTGCTATTTCCATATGGTATGTTGAGTCTAGTTTCAAATAAAAATATAGCCTTTAGTCAAATGGAAGCACAAAATTTCCAGAATTTAAGTTTTTGGACGTTGTTCCAGAAAAAAATAGTTTTCATGGTCTAATTGCAAAAACTCATAACTTTTTGCATACAGCTCCAAAAATTACCTATTATCCATCAAATTAAAGCTTAGAATGTCTACTTTCATTTTGTAAAATTTCATCATTTTTGGTCATCCAAAACCACATGAAAAACTCACTGTCTCACAGGAAATCTTCACTGGCAGCATAATCACATTCTCCAAAATTCACAATTTTATTCCCTTATCTCCAAGAAATTTTAATGACTAAAATTTGGGATGTTACAATTATATTGTGTCTTATATAATAAATATTAATAGTAAAACCAAATAAAACAAAAATTAAAAAAAATAACTATATATAATAAGAAAGTGAAGCCATACATTGATGCTCTTAACAAAGAATCGTTATATTTGCCCTACAATAATTATGGTTTGGAACTATTATGTATCTACGCTAAGAATATATAGCACCTTCATATATAACAGTTCAGAACCATGTATAGTTGATAGTAACTGTCATATGCAATTTTGTAGTAGTGTTAGGCAAAACCTTAAGGACGACATGTTATTGTTCAAAAACAATTCGAAAGCATCATCATCGAATATAGCATTAGGTACGTGAAATAAGGCTTGAATTTAAAGCCATGTATTATTCGAATACGACGGTCAAAGTTGGAAAGCAACCTCTCAATAAACGCTTTCAGAGACACCAAACTTTGGGACCACAGTCATCCAGTTCACAATTAATAAGTATATAGGATAGAAAGGGCCTAAGTTTAATCAAATACTCAAATTATAACATTATAAATAAACATGAAATTTTTTACGAAATTTATCACGAAAAAATTTTTTGTCGGAAATAATTTTCCGACGGAATTATTTCTGTGGCAAATTCCACGGAACATAGTCCATGGCAAATTCTTTATTTTTCTAAGGAATTTCTGACTAACTAATTCGGTTGCAAATTTTCGACGGAATTTAATTCTGTCGCAATTTCGGACGAAAAACAATTCCGTCGGAAATTCCCTCTCAATTTCCGACGGAATTAAATTCCATCACAATTTCCAATGAAAAATAATTCCGTCAAAAATTCTATGGTAAAATTTTAAAATTATTATTTTAATTAATTATTATTTTTTAATAAAATTTAATTTTATAAAATTATTTTTATAAAATTTATTGGTTATTAATTAATATTTTTAATTTAATTTTTAATTATTATTTTATAATTTCTAAAATATTTTTAATTTCCAATTATAGGTTTTGATCCCTGTAGGGGCAAAATGGTCATATAAAAATTTATTTATAAAAAATAAAATTTATTAGTTATTAATTAATATTAGTGAAAAAATATTAGTTAATAATTATTTATTAGTTATTAATTAATGTTAATAAAAAATTAATTTTAGAAATTAGAAAAGAATATAGTCATATGAAATTTATTTAAGATGTAACATTTTTTAATTTGAAGTTAATTTATATTAAAAATTATAATAATATATAAAATTATTTTATATTATTATTACATTTACATATAAGAAACAAATATATATTTATACATAATT
The DNA here is from genome assembly GCA_963210345.1 of Inga oerstediana. NCBI lineage: Eukaryota > Viridiplantae > Streptophyta > Magnoliopsida > Fabales > Fabaceae > Inga > Inga oerstediana. Next base: position 29,518,028 of record OY723402.1, on the reverse strand, counting down.
GATTATGTATGATAAGATTATAGATACATATATATAATTGTGTAATAATAGAACACCTAAGCAGTCGAACCTATCCGGTAAGGCATTGTGCGCGTACAGACGAGGTCATGGGTTTGAAGCAAAGGAGGCCAAGTTGAGTTGCATTTCTAAGAAAAAAGAGGTCGTGACAGGTGGCGACGGGAGGTTGCAAAACATGGTTGAGGGACGCTGCGACACGTGGCAGATCTAGGTGTTGGAGACAAGGTGGAGGCCGCTAGAGTTGTCGCTGCCGACGATGAGGTGGCGGCAGCCGGAGTTGTCACTTGGCTTTTTAAAATTTTAAAAATAAAAAATAAGTTTGCGAAAGAATTAATTCTGTCAGAAATTGTAAGGGAAATTGCGACGGAAATAATTCCGTCGGAAATTCCCTTGAATTCTGTAGGAAATTTGTGACGGAATCTGAATTCCATCAAAAATTTGGGACAGAATCTGAATTTCGTCAAAAATTGGTTTGTCACGCTGCTATTAGCAACGAAATCCATTCTGTTAGAAATTCCGTCAGAAATCCAGTTTCGTCAGAAAATCCATCGAAAATTCCATTGAAAACTCTCAATTCCATGGTAAATTCCATTAGAAGTTCAATATTATTTTGTAGTGATAAGGGCCAACAAACTAGATTAAAATAATAAGACTAAAGAATGAACCTATTAAGCCTAATTAAGACTTCACTTGATGTTTTGATTATTCTTTTCTTCTCAACTCTTTAATCATTATATTGCCAACATTATTTAAACTATTTTCATTTTTTTAAGAGTTAAGGTCCAATTTTATTTTGAAAGTTTTTGTGTACGAGCTATGGATATCCACAAGTTTTTATAGGTTTGACATTGTGTCAAAAGAACATATGCATAATGACTCAAGAAAACTGAAGAAAAAGGAGTATAAATGAGCCCTTGCGTCCTATCTTCTTGATAAAAAGTCTAATGATCATTAGACATTGCACATACTTTTGAGCTCCAGGTTATCCTATATTGTAAAGATTTTGGTTGTCCATATGGAGCATCGATGCTGACTTCGATCACTTTGCATAGAAAGTTCACCATAAATAGAAGAAGAGTAAGAGAATAGTTTCATATGAAACTAATAGACATGTAGTTATGTGCATTGTATTACATAATGCCTGAAACCTTATGCAAACACACATATGTATATAGGGTTCATCACGCCTCTTCCTCAATCGATATAACCCTTCTCATCTGAGGACATTTTGTACCAGTTTAATGATACAAATTAGAATGACTAGGGAATATCACAATTATTGACCCAAACTTTTTTATTATTTATATTTTGACCCAATGCAATTGGGCTTAGGCCCTAAGTAGACTATATATATTCCAACATATATTAAACCTATCCATCTTATGTATTATTGAGTACTTCATTCTGCACCCTTACATTACAAGTTACAAATATCTCTTCATTTTTGGATGCACATGTAATTGGTGGTAGAGAATTAGAACTATTACAATCCTATGATAGGGTGACTGAGCAAGTAAACTAAGTAAAAAAGGAATCCCTATGATAGTGAGGTGAGTAATACGTTTTATATCCCTAAGTGGTTATCTGATCACTTGAATTATATTCAATCTTGTTAAAATTTGTATCTTAATATCGGCTTTTTTATATGTGATTGATGACCTGGACTATACACAGTTCCTAGGTTGCATTTATTTGAGTTTTTGTAGTTTTAGCCAATTCATCTCCCTCCTAACCTCTTTCTATTTTCAAGATCTATTTTTCCTATAAATATGCAAAATCCAAATATGAGGGAATTTGTTAGGTATATATTTTATAATTAAATAGCTGTAGATTTTAGCATATACTAGATCAAATGTATAAATATTTCATGCCTATTTAATTTAGTTTATATATTTTACCATTAAATCTAATCATTAGGATAAAAAACAATTATTTTTTTTTTACAAAATCTATTCATATCCTTGTTATCTACTTTATATTATACCTTGAAAAAGCGTATTAACGGCAATGAATTGTGGATACCATTTGCTATTGACATGTGTTCAGTTTGGTTAATGGAATATAGCAGTTTTGTTTGCAATATAATGATGGAAGTGAGTATTCTTTGGGTTGCCGTTGAAATTAAATAGGTCACTTAAATACCCTTTAGTAATAATAATCAACCCCCTCTTACCTTATTTTAACCCCCTCCTTGTGTTATACAATCGATACACCATTCACCTCCCTTGAGTAATTTACAATTTGATATTAATAAAGTGAAACACCTTTCTCCTCCCTTAAGTAAGTAATTTCTCCTCCCTTAAATGTAAATTGCTAATAGTTATTATATATGTTGTATGCAATTTCTTATAAAAAGGTCTCATTTACGGATGTGTTCACATTCAAGCATCCTCACTACTTATTACTTGATTTGCATTGGCCTTGAAAACTCTTCTCCTCACTTGATCTACCACAATATGATAATTGTTCACTAAAAAAAAGACTTTTTATCACGGCCGAAAGGCTAAAAGTCACCGTTGAAGGCTTTCAGCGGCGACAAAAAAGTCGCTGCTGTTGCGACTGTCGCTAAAAGTTTTGGCGGTGACAAAAAGAAAGTACACTTTCAGTGGAGACTTTTGTCGCTGCTAAATGTGACTTTCAGTAGCGACTTTTGCATCGCTGCTGAAATTATACTTTTAGCGGCAACTTTTATCGTCACTGAAAGTGTCAGTTATTTTTAAATTACAGATTCCATTGCAAATTTTTTTAAAAAATTACAAATTCCATGTGTCTCTCTCCTCCACTTGCTGCCACATGTCAACTCCACATGCTGCCACGTGTTGGCTCCTCATGCTGCTATGTGTTGGCTTCACATAATTCCTAAAAGTGCTTCTCCTTCAATTCAAACCCGCAAGCTCATAGTGCCGACGCCTTCACATGCATGCATTTGCCAGTTGTGCCGAAATAAACCTATATTAAATTATTACATATTGTTGTATATATAATATTATCATATACACACACACATAATTAATTAATTAGTTAGTTAAATCTATATATATATATATATATATATATGTATGTATGATAATTAATTATTAATTATATATAATATTATTAAAAATAATGATAAATTCAATAAAAATGCAAAAAAGTATTTATACATTTAATTAACCAATTTTTTTAATTAAAATTACTTAATAAATAATAATTTAATATTATAAATATTATTTTTAATATAAAATGATACATATAATATTACTAACATATAATTTATTTTTAAATAAAATAAAATAATAAATAATATCATAATATCATAAATATTATTTTAGTAGAAAATTTTAAATATATTATTAAGAAATAATAATATAATTGTAATAATTAAGATTAAATAGGATTATTTAGTAATTAATATTTTAATATTATAAATATTATTTCAAAAATAAAATTAATAAATTTTAATTTTTGCCATGGACTTTCCAAAGGAAAAATTCAGTCGCAGCAAAAAAAATTGAATCAAATTGCTTTTCATCCATTCATCTTAATATGCAAGTGTGCAAGAGAAGGAAACTTGTGTAGAGAAATCCCACATGCATGTAAAAATATAATTATCTTATTTTTCTTTATAATAAATAATATATTTAGTGTCCTCAAATGTTAAATATCAAATTTAAGAAAAACATATAAAGAAATAATATTTGTTGGTGATAAAAAAAATAAGCTAAAATTGACTTTTAGCAGCAACAATTAGAGTCGCCGTTGAAAGTATGGTTTCAGCAACGACATTTGATAGTCAGCTCTGAAAATGACACTTTCAACGACGACAATTCAGTCATCGCTGAAAGTCTAGGTTTCAGCAGTGACTTTTGATAGTCGCTGCTAAAAGTAGTCGCTGAAAATCAATTTTTTTGTACCGGTTGTCTATGATATATTCACTGAAATTGACAACTGAAATGACACCGGGTTATTAACTCATTATTGCATGTATTTTTACAAAGTTCACTTCTTGTAAGAAGATCCCACCATATGCTTCTTGGAAGGTAGACGTGATTATGGGATGAGCAGGTGTGCCAATCATGAAGTTTCTCAATATATGTAGTACTTTCCTGCCATTCACTTTGGTGGCTTTGATATTAACAAGTTTGCAAATATTAACAAAAACAAAGGTAACAAGGTGACTGCAATATTAAAAAGTCATGCCCCCTTTTTTTATTATTTAACATCGGTTTTTTATTGTTAGCACATGGCTATATTACCAATATGTCTCTGAAGCCACAAAAGTTGTATTATACACCTGAAGTAAAGAGCCTATTAGACATGCGACTTACATTTGGGAAAATAAATTTCCATGCCTTTATATTCGTCCTAATCAATTTTCATTTGACAAACTTATTCTTTTAATTTAGAGTGCTTGTCTCAAGTATCGAATGCTTAAAAAACAAAACTTCAATAAACAAAGATACAACTATCCACCCTCACTAAGGTTATATATCTTGCAAACTTGTAGTAATGACGTTACTTAACATATTTTGTTATCAGTTCAGTTTATTTTAACATATTCCTTTACTTATGTTGCATTAGGTCCAGTTTTAATAAATCATTTAACATTTATTTTTGAAGTCCGAAAACCATCTTGAAAAAAAAAAACATTCATTCTTGAAGTTCAGAAACCATGTTTAAAAAAAACAACTTATCTTGAAAAATGATGAGACTTGAACCACTTTATAGAATAATGCAGAGAGCTATACAAAATATATCTTCATTTGGTTTTGCTTTAAACTAATTTTTTGTGCCATGATTGTTTCTGCTCCATGATACTAACATTAGCGGGGGCGTGGAAAGCCATGTTCCTCACAATATAGGATATGCATTATGTATAAGTTTACTCAAATAAGTAACTTACCAAAATTAAAAAAGTATAGCAACTTACATGAAAAAGAACCACTAACAAATATCATCAATTTTAAACTCACTTCCTCCATTACACTCGGTCCGTGCATTGCGCTGGAGAAATCCCTAGTTTTGCCGATAGCATAAAATAAAGTAAGAGATCGGAAGAGATGGGGTCTTTAATGGTAATATGTGCTAAAGCCCTACAATATAGAAGGAGACAGCGTGTCTTTAAATGGGGCCACTAACTGTAATTTGATCTAAAGACCAAAAAGAAAATACTTCTACCCTGTCAAATTGGGATCCGGCTACGGTCCTCTTCCTTCCCATCCACTTATGGTCCTCTTCTCAATCTGAACCGTTGGATTAAAATCTCAACGGTCTAGATTTAATATATTATAATAATATAATAATAATAATAATAATTTTTATATTAAAAAAAATCTAGACCGTTAGATCAGAATCCAATAGTCCAGATTAAGAAGAGGACCATAAATAGATGGAAAAGAAGAGGACCGTAGCCGGATCCGTCATATTGGTGCTAGAGATGTGTGGGTTGTGGTTAGGTCAGATTTGTAATAATTTTTAGACCTTTATTTCTCTTCGTGCTTGGGGGCGTACACTTTGGTACATGGATAGATCCGGCAAGATCTAAGACTATTATCTATGAACTAGTAATTGACTGAATTGAAAGGCGAACCAGTTCTTGGCAAACCAAGCTTCTTTCTCAAGCTTCTTGCCTTACTCTTATTCTCACTTCCTTATTTTACTTTGACCTGCAGCGGAATATTAATGTGCGATTCGGTGGGCAACACAAGAATAATATAAATATACTGATAATATATGCATAATTAAAGAAATTTCCCCATAGGGGTTCATACATAATAAGTACAATTAAGGTAGTCGCGTAGGGCTACTAGGGTATCTAAAATCATCCTAGTAAAATGGAGACATCTTCCCATCTTCGTTCCACCACTGTAATCCCTTCGTACGGTTCTCTTCTTTATTCTCAGCATATCTTCTATCCCCTCCTGTTTAGATTGTTGGTAAGGGAGGGTGAGATTCGAGACAATCTTAGTAGGAAATAGTACCAATATGCATGCAGGATAAGTGCTTAAGGCATGACGTGCTTGCATTACATAAACTCATGCTAACATAATGACATATCTACGTGCTCAATGTTTCAAACGACATACTTATGGCCCTAGCATAAATAGAAACAGAGCTTCAGTCATTCATATATATTCACATAATCAAGTAAAGCAATAACATGCATCAATGCATCAACACAAATATCAAATACACGCAGGAGAAGTAAGTTCTCTACCTTGACCTTTTCCGCCTCAAAATGTGTGCCTCGTAAAGCGTGCCAACAACTGGGCTCTCAATTTAATTCTACAATTCCAAATGTACAATTTAGATACTTCCATAGTGTTTACAACAGTCATATTAGCTTATTGTAAAAATTTACCAAAATGCCCCGAGGACCCGGCCCCGCCATACCTAATCCAACCATACTTTTTCCGAAATTTTGACTAGAGCTATTCTAATATATTTTTGCCCAAGGAATCCATTTCTGGACTCGGAATTACCAAATTCACTGACAAAAAACAAAATTGCCCTTAGCAATCCCTATTTCAAGGTTTCAAGGGCGTTTTTGTAATTATGTTTTTTCGGGCTTTTTCTAAAAAGTGACCAACTATAACCCCACATAATTTTCCCTTATGAACTCAATGAAATCATCAAATAATTGAAAATCCAAATCTAAGGCTCATTTCTAGCTTTGACCGAATTGAACAAAACTCTAGGGAAAATTAAGATTTTTCAGTTTCAGCTTCGCAGACGTGTTTCTTTTTACTCCTAACCACTTATTAACTATTAATTAGGTTACAACTACCATTTAGTCCAAATTTTGGCAGTATAACCCCTAGGCTACCTCTTTTCCAAATTTAAAACTAAAGACAATCCGACGAAATTTCACCGATTAAATTGTCCACAACAATCAAAACAATCAATATTCGGAGTTTCAGAGGTTACCTTAAACTCTTTCTTACTTTTCCCTTTGATGACCGAAACCCTAGACTTCTTAACACTAAAATTCTAGCTTCTAACACCTTGAATAACATTAAAGAGAAATTTAGGAGAAGGATTATATACATTAGGTATAAATTCACCAAATAAACCAACCCACCTTATGAGTTTTCTTCCTCCTTCTCTCTACAAAATCTAAAACTTCCTTTCTCTTTCTATGCTTGTTATGGCTTCTGTTTTGACGAGAAATATGAAGGAGAAGAGCTTTATTTAATACCTCGCTTATGTCACTTTATAATAGGCTTATGTCATACTTTTCCCTTAATCACTTAAATTTCCAAAATTCACAAATTTGACTTCTTCTTTATTATTATTTTTTTTTTGTACATAAAGGCCATGAAGATGTAACTATTATTTCCTTCTCTTGGTCCATGAAGAATGACGTCTCAAGCCCCATTTAAAGAAGCAAAACAGGCTGAAGTTAATTTATTCTATAATTACAACATTTATCATCATATTTTTCCATTTTCGGATTATTTGATACATTTTTTATCTAATCTTTGAAAAATCATAACTAATTTTGTAAACATCATATTGGAGGGATTCCAAAAGCCATAGAACCCTTGTTGAGTCTAGTTTCAAGGAAAAATATAGCCTCTCACCAGTTGGAAGCACAAAATTAGCAAAATTAATTTCTTTGGCTGTTGTAGAAAATTCATAATTTTTCTAGGCTAAATTCAAAACTTCATAATTTTTTTTATATAGCTTCAAATGATTCATATGATCGACCTATCAAATTTAAGTTTATAATGTCTACTTTTACCCTATAAAATTTCAAAATTTTTAGATATCATTTGATCATCCAGAAACCCAAGACAATCTCACTACCTCACTTGAAGTAATGAAACAAAAAGCACTTGCAACTTTAATAAATTCCATTTTTGTATACAAATTTCCCTTACTATTTAATTCACGATTTGATTCTCTTTAATACCTTAAAGATATAAGAAATATTAGGGAATAAATTTAGGACACCTGCTAAACTAGAGTTTAATAGTTCACATAATTCAGGCTTATTCTTTAGCCTCTAATTCCAAAATTCTGGATATTACACTTATCAAGTCAGCTCTTGCCTCCATTAACATCCATATCTTGTCAAATGTGAAGTTGCCAAATTATGTTTGTGATAAAATTGATGCAAGCTATGCAAATTTTTTTCTGGGGATCAATATTGTCCAAAAATAAACTTCATCTTCTGAAAAGGGAGCACCTTTTTAAACCCATTGAAAAGGGAGGTTTAGGATTAAGGCCAACTAAATTTGTCAATTCAGCTCTCTTAGCAACACAAGTATGGAGAGTTGTCATGTCAGATCCTCCTTCTTTACTAGTCTCTACCCTCAAAGGTGAAATACATAGATTTGAACTCCCATGATATCATCAAGGAGCCTTATAATTCATCATGGATTTAGAATGGTATTAAGGAAAGCTCTAGTTTAATTGTTTAAAAACTCAAGTGGAGAGTAGACAATATAATGGCACTTCTATTGCTCGTAACCACCACCTTTGGTGGCCCATGCAGTATAATCGAGCTACTTCAATGAATATTTATCATGCAGCTGATCCATTATTGCATGCCACTTAACTTCAGAACCCAATATCTTGGAACATGCCGCTTCTCATGTCACTTTACCAACTAGACATATTGCCCAAATCCCCTTTTCTATTTTGAACAATTCTGATAAGTTGATATGGTGATAATGCTTCTGGCTTTAACTTGATGAAAGATGGGGTTATTGCTCTTTTAAATGATCTAATCAACCAGGATCAAGTTTGGAAATTCATAAGGAAAATTCAGCTCCCCGGAAAGCAAATTCTTGTTATAAGGAAATTGTTGAATAATGTCCTTCCATCTTGTGATATTCTCGAATTGCATCACTTGCATTCTCCTGGATTATGTGTGTTTAGATGTGATATTGAAGAAAATCTGTCTCATCTATTTCTCACTTGTCCTTTAGCTAGATCCCTTAGGTTTGGTGATGTCTCAATCAGAATTCCTACCCATGATTTCTTATAATTTAAAAGTTGGATAAAGTCAACCTTTGTTCAATTGTATAATGATGGTCATGTTCACATGGTATGTCAAATTATATGTTTACTCAACCTTATTTAGAGGAATTGTAATCTATTTCTTCGTCAAGGGGAAGTGGTCTCTCCAATGGCTATGATTCTGGAAACAAGGCATATAACTTCTTCAGCAGCATGTGCATTCTCATCTTATACAGGAAAAAACAGCAACCTCCTACTCAAGTTAAGGCTGTTTTTCATTGTAATCCTGAAGATTGGGTTCTGGACTTTTATAAATACAAAAGGCACTTTAAACATTTTTGCCACGAGATTCTTTGCTATCAAGGATCAATCCTAAAAGAATTCCTATAGAGAAATCAGTCCGCTCCTGGCATCACCTTATTATCTAAATATTTCAAAGCTTCAATCTTTTGGAGTTTAAATTATGGTCTGATAGCATCTAGAATCAAGCTAATTTAGAACCTTTAATCACCTCAGGTTAATTCAAAATAAACCAAATTATGCAATGAAGGGCTTCTCTTAAGGAGCCTTGTATTTAATTCTTAGGCTAAACTAATTAAATGACAAAAACATTGAAAGGGGTTTTGAAATTGATTTTTTTTTAATGATGAAAAATAACCTAAACTACTATTTTTCTGGGTTTTTGAAAAAATGATGAATAGAAGTATGAAATTAGATTTAAGATTGATGTAATGGAATGCTCCTTGGAAGTGAACCTATGGCCATCATAGCTTGCTTAATGATATGGGAGTTAATTAATTCACCAAGTCTAATTAAAAAACCCAAACACGGTTTGAGTCAATGATTCTTAACAAATAATTGTCCTAAATTGAGTTAATAAAACTTGTTTGTCTAATGATGAATGCTCACGGAGACACTTAATAGCAACACAAATCAATTATAATGCCTAATAACACGATAGATAAAACAATTTCAATGAGTGCAAATGGAAAACATATAAAAAGTCAAAACTCATGTCTTACAACTCAATGCAAACCACAATAATCCAATTAACAAAGATTACAACACATAATTTCAGTCTCAAATTCAAATCAAAATCATCCTAACGAAGGAAAATTTATTATAGTTTAAGAGAAAATTAATTGGAAAACAAATACTCCCCTAATTGAAGCTCCCAATCTAAAGCTATAGCATCTACTCCAAGAAGCACAAGAGAATTTAGCTACTCATGAGTTTAGTTGCAACTATAACTCCTTCAAAGCATAAATAATCCTTGGAATGAGACAATAGAAGAAGAAAAAGAAGATGGAGGTGAATATGGTGGTGGTGAATCTCGAGAGGAACGATGGTGGTGATGTTGTTGAATTTCCTCTTCTCTTTCTTGCTTCCGAATATGCTATTGCCATTTGAAGTTTTGTGACGGTGATGAAAAAAATTCTGCACTCTAACCCCTCTTGTTCCTTAAAATTGACCCCTTTTTATTTCCAAATCTTTGCCAAAAATTGCTCCACAAGTCACAAGCCTTAGCTCTCAACAATGTCGGCTCCTTTGGGAAGGAAGATCCCCAAAAATCTGTTCAGATTCGGCTTGCTCCAATCAACATAAACTCTGATTTCAATTTGGGGCCTATTCTATAATATTGCAGCATCTGGGGTCCTTTTCTATACTTTTCTTTGATTCTGTTCTATTCTAAAAGTGATAGCTTATATGACAAAACATGCCCTGTTTGTTTCTGAGACAATTCCCAGATGACCACGCAGAAATTCCTTTTTGTTGTCGTCCTTCAAACAATGTTTTCATTTTCTTTTCATTTTATATTATTTTTCCCCCCTTGATCCTTGCCCTTACCTTTTCCTCAATTATTTTTACCTTTAACCTTCTTAAAATGACCTACAATATAAATCAAAATTAGGTAGCAACTTATATTCCAAGAAAATCAATGCAATTAATAGCAACTGTAATATTTATGGAAATATTACTCTTTCAAACTCTATTTTCCAATGTTATCAAAATCAGACCGGACCGGATGGTTTGACCACGGGAACCATTGAACCGATCATTGGAACAGTTCAAAATTTATTCTGATTTTTCTGATTTCAAAAATTCATATATAACTTTACATATTTTCGAAAATTATAAATTAGGACTCTATGGAAAGTTTGAGATGTCTACTTTCTAATACAAAAGGTATCACTCAAAAATATTATCATTTGATCTTAAAAAATTATCAAATTCCAAAACTAATCCAAAAAATATTATCATTTAAGTTCACTTCCTTACCGATTCAGCCCCAGGTTAGTTCCATTTCACTCTGATCTAACCCACTAACCCTTGACCCACTACTAGACCGGTTCAGTAGCCGGTCTGGTTTTAATAACCTTGCTATTTTCACACAATCAGCATTAATTTAAATGAATCATAATAAATAAATTAATCATAATAGATACAATTTAGCCCAAAATTAATGATAAAATTCCTAATTAAGACATTAAATGTTATGATAAAATAGGGATATATCACAAACCTTCCATCTCCATCTACTGTGTTAATAGATGCTTCTTGCAACTGCCTGCTAATTCCTCATATCTAACTAGTATCACATGACAGAAAATATTATCCCAATTATATGATTTTAACTTTCTTGGTGTTTGGACAATTTCCTACAATTGCTTTTGTCTCTCATTTACTTCTTTAGTAAGATCTCTTACTGTATGTAATATAACTGAGACACACATGAGAAGGAAAAAATTACATGAATGATAAAAGCCTATAAAGATAAAATATAATATAATATATCAAAGAGTTGGAAAAAATATAATATATTAAATATTCCTTCTCCAAAAAGGGTAGAAAGAAGGAGCTTTAGTTATAAATAGAGATTCTAGAGGTCACTTTAGAGACAACCAATCACTACTCTGACTCTGAATGTTTGAATAATTCTTTTTGAGATGTTTGGAGCATCTTGAAGGCGGAGAGCAAGCTATTAATTAGAGAGTTTGATTTCTTAACCTCTTTAATTTCTTGTTATTTTGATTATCATTTTTGCGATTATAGAACCATGTTTACTATTTCTATTATTATGTGTTTCTAAATTCTCTAATTTGGGTGTGGATGTAGCCCAAGGGGAAGCTTATATTATGTTTTGACTCTTTTTGAATTTTAATATATAAATATTTTTTATTTCTTTTAACTATATTTCTTCCCTTCCTCTTCATGTTGATTTTATGACTGGCCATTGTTTCATCAAATCTATGGATGATCTTGATGGAATGGAAGAGCTTCATGGTTTAATTAGTTGCGAGGTGTCATGAGATCGAATTCAACGCTAATTAACAAAGACTAATGATTCAGAAAAATATTAGGATACTTTAGAAATATTTGTCACTATAATTAATAAAAGAGTCAACTCAAAGCATAGAATTTATTAGCAAGATGTAGGATGAAATCCTGAACCCAACCTACAAGTTGCAAATTTCTATCATTTGAGTTGACTCTTTTATTAATTATGGTGAAGTTATAGTTTTAAGTCATCACAAATATCTAGAACTTTCGTAACCTAAATGTTTTGGGTCTATTTCTCTAGATTCGGGTTCTCTCTCAAGATCACCCACATATTTGATGAAACGATGGCCATTCATTAATTCAACATAAAGAGTTAAGAGAAATAACTATAGTTAAAAGAAATCAAAATATATTCATAACATGAAATCCAAAGAGAGTTAAAAGAAAATAAATAAAAATAAGGTTCCCTGTTGAGATACATCATTACCCCAACTACAGAATTTTGGGAAAAATAAAATAACTGAAATAATAAACATCGTTCTATAATCCTCAAATATGATGAGAAAAATAACAAGAAATTAAGAGATTAAGAATAAGAAATTAAACCCCTTTATAGCTTGATCTCCACCTTCAACATACTCCAAATATCTCAAAAAGAATTCTTGAGGTGCTCGTAGTAGTGGTTGGATGTCACTAGAGTGACCTCTAGCATCTCTATTTATAATGAAGCCGGCCCGCTCTTCCTTCCTTCTTCAGCTAGGACTCTATTATATTATATCTTTTACTTGATTTATTCTTCACAATATTTGTTCCTTTCTTGTGGGTTTTGTAATATATCGAATTTTGGGATTGAAGGTTTGGAAATAAACCTAAATTAAGTGAACTGCTAAGCCTCGGTTTAGTAGGTGTCTCGAACTTATTCCCTAACATTTCTTATATTTGTGAGGTATTAAAGAGAATAAAATGGTGAATTTTAGAGAATATAATTATGTTTTTTATGAAATCGCCTATGAGGTAATAAACTTATCATGTGATTTTGTATAAACAATTGATGAGCTAAAATTATGATATTTTACAGGGTGAAAGTATACATCCTAAGCTTTAATTTGACAGATCATATGACTCAATTATAGCTATATACAAAAATTTATGAATTTTTGAAGTTAGCCCAGAAAAACTGTGAATTTTCTGGAACAGCAAGTAAAGATTGAAAATTTGGGAATTTTGTGCTTCCAACTAGTATATGTTATATTTTTTTCTTGAAACTAGACTCAATAAAGGTTCTATAGTCTTTGAAATTGCTCCGAAATGATGTCTGTAAAATTAGTTATGATTTTTTAAACTTAAGGCAGAAAATCTGCCAGAATTTCCATTAAATCCGAAAATTGAATAAAAATGTGATGGCAATCTTTAAAATTATGAGATGAATGGAAAAGCCAATTGGGATCTAAAGGAAGGACCCTAGGACGCTCTTACATGTAACAATAAGAGGAAATATTAGTTACATATTTATGGCATAATTGGATCAAGATAAATAAATAAAAGCACTTTAATTTTTGGAAATTAAATAAATAAATAAAGGAAATTGTAATATATGATAAAAGCACTTTTTGGCTTCATTTTCTTCCATTTTCTGTTGTGCAAGTCAGCCAAAAGAGAGAAACGCTTGTGTTTGCTTTAGAGAGAGAAGGAGAAAAAATTTGCAAGGTAAGTCGAAATTCTTCGGTAAATTAGTTCCTAACTTGCGTAAACCTTCCTCTAAGCTTGTTCTCTTCATGACTTGGGGTGTTATTGAAGCAAATTTCAGTGTAAAAAGGGTTAGGGTTTTCAGCCACAAGAGGGAAAAGACAGAAGGAGTTTGAGGTAACTTCCAAACCTTTGTTTATTAACTGTTCTGGTTACTGTGGACAATTTAATTGGTGAAATTTTGCCGGATTGTCTTTGTTTCTGAAAATTGAAAAGTATGTGTTGGAAATGTTATGCTGCCAAAATTGGGTTTAAATGGTAGTTATGACTCAATTAAATAGTTAATAAAGTAGTTAGGAGTAGAAAGGAACATGTCTGCGGAGTTGGATTTCAAAAACCCCATTTTTTCTTAGGAAATTCGTACAATTCGGCCAGCTCTATTTAGAGGCCATAGAGTTGGATTTTCAATGATTTGATGATTTTATTAGGTTCAAGAGGGAAAATTAGGAGGAGTTATAGTTGACCACTTTTTCAGAAAAGCCAGGAAAAAGCATAATTATGAAAACACCCCTGAAACCCTTAAAGTGAGACTGCCAAGGATAATTTTATAATTTGACATTGAATTTGATAATTTTGAATTCGGAAATGGATTCCTTGGGCCGAAATATGTCAAAATAGCCCATGTTAAAATTTCGAGAAAAGTACAGTAGGACAGGGTTCGGCGGGCCGGGCCAGGGTCCCGAGGGCATTTTGATAAATTTTCACAATAAACTCATATAACCCCCATAAACACTATAGAAGTGTCTACATTGTACATTTGGAATTGTTGGACGGAGTTGAGAGCCTGAGTTGCTGACACGCAAATTGAGGAGAAAAGACTTGAGGTAGGGAACTTACCTCTGCTGCATGTATTTGATATTTGTCCTGGTGTATTGATGCATGTATTTGCTTTGCTTGATTATGTGAAACATATATGAATAAATGAAGCTCTGTTTCTATTTTTACTGTGGCTATAGTCTTGTTGCATGAAACATTGAGCATGCAAAAATGTATTATAGGGTATACATCTAGTTAAAGCTAAAATGTCATACACATAGCATTTATCATGCATGTATTATGGTTTCTGTTTCCTACTGTGATTCTCTCGAATCTCACTCTCCCTTACTGACAATTTAGACAGGAGGAGACAGAAGATATGCTGAGAGCAAAGAAGAGAACCATATGAGAGGATTGCAGTGGTGGATCGAAAACGGAAAGATGTCTTCATTTCACTGGGATGGGTTTAGACACCCTAATAGCCTTGTGCAGCTACCTTAATTGTAAGTATCATGTATGAACCCTTATAGAGATTTTATGTAATCATGCACATATTATCAGTATAATTATGCTATTCCTGTGTTGCCTACCGAACTACGTGATAATATTCCGCTGCAAGTCAAAATAAGATAAGGGAGTGACAGGTCTCCGTGAAAATTACAATTAAACACCACATTCCTCCCTTTTTCTCTTAGGGCCTATTTGGTTGGAGGGGAAGGGATGGGAGAGGATGAAAAATGAGGCCCTCCCCTTGTTTGATATGAAAAATTGGAGATAGGGGCCCAAAGAAAGGGCTCAAAATCCCTCACATTCCTTTATTTTTGTTCCCTTCAAATTGGGGGGTTTTGGAGGGGATGGAAAATAAGCTCCTCCCCTTTCATCCCCTCCCTTTAAACCCAACAGGCCCTTAAACTTCGTAGCGAGTTGCGATTGAAGACCCCATCTTTTCTTTCACATATTCCATCTGGACCCAGTTTCCCAAGGATGAGTAGGGAAAGCTTTTCCCATCTGGATAATCTGGATGATTCGGATTTAATTTTTTTAAATTGGTTATTTTTAAAAGAAAAAATCATTTTTTGAAAAAATATTAGTTAAGAGATTATCTTTATTGTAGATTCTATACCTATTAAAATATTTTTTTAAAAAAAATGAAAAGTAAAAAAAAAAAAACTGAACCGTCCACATCCTATCTGAACAATCTAGATGGAACTAGCTTCCCTACTCGTCCTCATTCCTATTCCATCCTGATCCTCCACCATCTTGGTGGGCTTCTTCTATTCTAGGGTTTTGTCTCAAACTACCCTTAAAACCCCACCTCTTAAAATATATTATTTTATTTTATATTATGTGCAAAATAATAAGGATATCAGTAGATTTTGTAAAAAGGTTACTTCTTATCATGATGATTATTTATGGGAAAAATATATAAAATAAATTACATAGGCATGAAATATTTATAGAGTTGGTCTAATACATCCCAAAAATCTACCCCTATTTAATTATAAAATTGTGTATTTATATATCATTTGGCATTTTCATAGGTCTTTCGTATGATTTCCCCCCCCCCCCCCCCCCCCCCATATTGTTGTTAAATTTGGGCAACATTACGTTTTTTGACACTTTCGGGATAGTCATGCCTACTAGAATTATACATGTTATAAGGTCGACATGGTAGGCATTCATTTGGCTACCATTTGAACAGGGTGACTTTGATTCTATTTTAATGAATTTGGGCAATATTAAGCACTAAAAAACTTTCCGACCTACAGTTGCCGCGTAGAAGCTCTCAGAGTAAAATTAGAGTCTAGCGCATTATTCAATACTTTGTTTTGAAAAAGGGGGATGAGGAGAATTGCTTCAATTCTCTCCTCTTGTTCGTCTAAAACACTTTTTTAAGAAAAGCCACTCATTTATGCTCGTGACGACTAATGTAAGTAAATTTATTCTCTTGTTGGAATTCCTCAAATTTTCTTTTACATATTTATCTTTTAATTTACCATTTTTTATTGTTTCTATTTTTTCTTGTGACTTTCAAAGATGTAACAAGTTGTCTAATATATGAATTAAAATGCAAAAAATAAAAACATTAAATATCTTAAATATAAAATAAATCTCTAATATCCAAATAAAATAGTAAGAAAATTAAATTATAAGAATAATAATATGAGAAAGATATATACAAATCTTTCTTAAAATAATATATATGAATTAAAATATCATTTTTCCCCATACATTTTTTCCTTCTATAAATTGCATTTAAACCTTATGAGTTTGACATAGTTCTCACAATAATAACTGATTCATTAAAAATAATATAATTTTTAAATTTAGAATGAATTTAATTTTTTAATAGTTTCTTTATAAATTTTCAACATAATAAATTATGACTTAATTATTCGGAAAAAAAAATCACTTAGAAATCCCAATAAGAAATTTGATTTCTAACAAGCATGTGGGAAAATACCACAGGATAACATATAAATATCTCATGCTGGTATATAAAAGGGTATTATCCAAATTGTTTACATAGACTTCTCTGTGATTTATCCTAATAATCATTTTATTCGTTAAAACAGTTTTTACAGAACAATAAACAGAATATTTCGTTTTTGGCTTAACAGAATATTCTATGACAATGGCTTTAAAAAAAACAGAAATAAAAAGATGAAATATCCTTGCCGGAAAATGAAAGGACGCAACATCCAGAGTCATCTTTGTAGCGTTCCACAGGCTACAGTGACAGGGACATCAACAGTGTGAATCGGCCCATCGAGCATGTGATCCCAGCTCCACTTGCAATCCGCTGACCAACTTACTCACCACACCTTTTGAAGAGAAACGAGGATCACACTTTTTTAATGACCGTGAAGTTTTAAAATATTCCAAAAGAGGATGTTTTAAATACCATATAGTATATTTGATAAAAAAAAACCATATAGTATATAAAAATACAATAATTTGTAGATATTGTGAGTCAGAAGAAGTTTCCTATCATCGACTTGGTGCTGGGATAGGAAGGACTGATTTAATACACAACTACATAAACGTTTGTAACGTCCGTTT
This sequence comes from Inga oerstediana, assembly GCA_963210345.1. Classification (NCBI taxonomy): domain Eukaryota; kingdom Viridiplantae; phylum Streptophyta; class Magnoliopsida; order Fabales; family Fabaceae; genus Inga; species Inga oerstediana. Next base: position 29,500,217 of record OY723402.1, on the reverse strand, counting down.
TTTTAGTCTTTTTAATATCTAAAAATAAGGGGACGTCTATGTGAGCGACGTAAGCGACGTAGTAAATTATGACAATAATGTCTATTAATAAAAAAAACGCCTAAAGTCAGCACTTTAGACAAGTCTAAGTGCAGACTTTAGATGTCCCTTTTTACAAAAAAGGGGTGTCTAAAGTCATTTGAAGCACTTTAAATGTCCCTTTTGTAAAATGTAGATTTTAGACGTCCCTTTTTAAAAAAGGGATGTCTAAAGTCATATGAAATTCAAACAATATGCCTGTAGATGCTGTCACCTACAAAAGCAAACACAAGTTCCAGACGAGAATCCTTTGCGATAGCTTTGTTGAACACAATTGCTGGCTTTCTCTATTCTCTTTGTGGCTCCAGAACTTCCTTTTTTAGCATCGCTACACTTCCATCCTTTGCTAGCTTTGTTGAACTTCTTTTTGGTAGAGTGTGTGCTTACATTTTCTAAGAGTTTGTCCAGAATTGGTAGGGCATGGGATCCAACGCTAAAATCTACAATCAATTGATTTTCAAGCACAATAAAGAGCATATATTACATAATAATGGACTCGAAATAAAATAAGTGGACAGGACCTTTGCGTCATCAGGAAAGCTTTAATCATCTTCAGTCATGGAATTGGGAGCCTAGTGAAATCTTTAAGAGTCTTTAATCATGGAATCAGGATGCTTTAATAATGAACTTTCTTCATTGTGAGAAGAAGGGAATAGCCTGTGAACACTCTGACTTCAATAATCTATTTCAAATTTGGAGCGCAGTGGAAGCTTTAAGAAACAAGAAGCCTCATATTAGAGGAGAAAGAAACTAAAAAGATATATAAATATAAGTGGGCCAACAAAACAGTTTTTGACATCCTTTGACGTCCCTATTTAAATTAGGAATGCCAAAGATCACTCTTTGACGTCCCTAATTGAATTAGGGATGCCAAAGGGGTCCCTAATTCAAGGTGGCGTCCCCAATTATTAGGGACGCCAATTGGGGACGCCACCTTGAATTAGGGACCTCTTTGGTGTTCATTAGGGACGCCAAAGGTGGTATCCCTATTGCATCCCTAATTCAATTAGGGATGCCAAAAGTGAATATTTAGCGTCCGTTTTTTAAATTGTGTCATCTAATCTATCAAAACTAATTCTCAAAATTATAAAAATGTCATCGCCTTTATTTTCTTATTTCCCTTTTTGAAAAAGAGATGTCATTTAGAGTAGTAAAATCTATATTTTGTAGTAGTGATAGAAATGAGATAGTCTTGGATTATGTGACCCTTGGGGGAATTGGAACATATAGAAGTTGCTGGCCTCCCCAATAAAACATTGATGGCTGACTTATGCAAACTCAACTTGTGAAGAGAGAGAAGAAGATAAATTATACTTGAAACCCTATACCAATGGCCAATTCTTTGTTAAATCTTCAAATCATTTCCCTTTTAGAGATACTCACGACAACAAGTGGATAGTGTCTGAAAGCTTCTTTGGAGATGGATGATTTCATAAAAAAATGAAGTCATTTATATGGTTGTTTACACATGGAAGGATACACAAAATAATTTAGGGTGAAACCAATAAAACAAACAATAGATTACCAACAAAATTTGATGATTTCGTCCTAAAATAGCCTGTCACTAGTTAATAAGTGATGGAATTTCATCATGAATTCACTATTTTTTTGTAGTGAGAGAAGGTGTAACACCCATCATGCAAACCCCTTTATTATGTACATGAAAGCATTACTCTTTAATTATTTAGGAGTTAATTACTTCTTCACGACTCATTAGCCCTTATTCTTACCATATTCATATATCAGAGTTAGTTCTATTTCTCTGCTCTTACTTTTAGTTTTGGTGATACCAATTGGCGTTCAATTATAATACGTGTTTTCTGACTTTCTTATTCTTACATATTCGTCAATTGTAAATACTTTACAAACAGTAAAAATAAATACACTTAAGACTTCAATTCTTTGACTTCTTTCTTTCTGATTCTTCTTCAAGTATCCTTCTCTATTGTATTCCCTTACCTATATGGTTGGTAGAGGAAGGTGAGATTTGAGGGAATCTTGGTAGAAAACATTATTAACAATACATGTATGATGAATGCTAGTGTATGATAAGCTTGCCTTACTTAAGCTCATGTTCACATAATGATATTCTGCATGCACAATGTTTTGTGCAACATACTTATGGCAATAGCAAAAGCAGAAACAGAGCTTAATTCACTCATACATGCTTCACATAATCAAGCAAAATAATACAACAAATCAATACACAACATAAACATCACATACATACATGTAAGTAAGTTTACTACCTTTTGTCTTTGAGTTCCCTTTTGTACCTTTTCTTCCAACCATTGAAGTTGTTTGGAAATTCTTCCATTTTTTCTTCCTTATCATCTCATGGCCCTAGTTACATAACCATACATTAGAGCCATGATGAATGAATGTCCAATGTGGCTACATAGGCCTTTAGGATATGTCTCTTACATTTAGGCCTATACTTGTCCCAATTTTAATAACTCAAAACACTTTGGTTGGTTAATTTTAAAGTTAACACATTAGGCCCAATGGGTATTTAATAGGCGCACACTAACTCCAAGTGCTTAACTTAACCCTTGGAAGTTAATTTTATTACCAAATGCCAATACTTTTTCATTTTCACACTATACTAGAAAGTTGGCAGATTTTTCAATTAACTTTAAAATCATAACTTTGTCTAGAAAACTCCAATTAGGGTGGTTTAAAAGCCCTATGTGACCCTTATTAAGTCTATTTTATGAGAAAAACATTTTCTATAGCCAGTTCGATGCACAAAAATCCAGAACCACTAATAAACCCATAGTGTCACATATTTTTGCCAGTTTTATAGATCCAACTTCAAAATTCATATCTCCTAATACATTAATCCAAATGGCACAAATGATGTATCAAATTAAAGCTTATGATGTCTACTTTAAATTTGCAAAGTTTCACAGCCATTGAATATCATTTGCTCAATAAAAAAATGTGTCAAAATCAGACTGCCTCATAGAACTCAAATCTGGCAAAATTTAAACTAATCTTATATTATCATCAAACACTATATATCATCATATATTCATGATTAAAACATCATTAGACCTCAAAAACTTAACTTGGACGAAACATATGGCAATAAAAAGGTCCAAGAAAACTTATTAAAACCTCAAGCCAATCGGTTCAAAATGAAGCTTCGGCTTACCTCTTCATGTTTCTACAACTAGTTGGTATTCTGGCCGCACTCCGACCAGCTAGACGGCACCAAAACCTCTAATCAAGAATCTGAAATCGTAAAAAGAAGACTCTGGGGGATGGAAATACTAATCGGAGGTGAAATCAGCTTCGGAACTCCGAGAAAATCACTATTCACACACATTCTCTCTTCTTTCTATTTTCCCTCTATTTTTCTCCACTTTTTTCTCTACTTTTTTTCTTGCCTAATAGCTTAAAGAAGAATGGAGGATTGGGATTCAATCTTGTATTTTGATAGCCTCCTTGTGTGCCAAGTGTCAAAGGATTAAAGTACAAGATGACATGTGTCAATAAAGCACCTTGCATTCTCTTTCTCTCCCTCTTGACTGTCCTTTTTCTGTCAGGGGAAAGGAAAGGCCTGACAATTTCCCTAGACTCCCAGGTTTGGACTTCGAAAAGTTAAGTACGCGATCGGACCGGTGGATTTCCCAGACTCACGGGCTAGGTGTCACCTTTTCTAAGTGCCACCTCAAAAGGCAAAAAGTAACCCTTATCATTAGGGACACTTGTCACTCTCTTATAAGGCCAACAAAAAAGGCACTTGGTACTTTGTTATGATGAGAGGACACTTGTCACTTTCTTATTCATCTAACACAAAAGTTGTGTCATCATTGTTTATTTTATTAAAGCTACTTTATCTATGCTTACCTGGGTTTCACTCGAGACTTACTCGGGATTTCTTCACGTATACCAAGGACCGTCAAATGAAGCCAGGTCAGATTATATGTGTGTAGCCCCCACATGGTACCATACACCGGCGTTTATTCCAACAACGTAGGGTACACATTCTGCCCTGAAAATGTTATGTACACACTTATATCGGCATATTTCGCTCTATCAATCAATCCCATACCTCATGACATATCTGAGTGGCATCTTTCTACTAACCCAATGGCGCCATATATATGTCCTGTGCATATTTGCACCAACACTTTGATCTTGTTGCCTATGAATACTGGGCCCTCAGCCGATAGAGCCGAATCACATAGTCCCCAAGAGTCTTTCTATCTCTTGACATTCTTGGGACTCTTCCCAAACTATGCTTAGTCATTTGCCTAATACAGGCCCGTCCTCAAGTCTTTAGGCCTAAAATTCAGGATATTACAGAGGGCTTGCAGACACAATAACTTTCATGTTTGGATGTGAAGATGATTAAGACACAATGTACATGATTAGAAATTGCCCAAATGCAATTCACATATAGAAATATGCAGTTTCTCCTTATTTGTGTCTTCTTTCTCCTATGTAGTTATCAAGAGTGAGACAGGTAAAATGACACCTATAACATGAAGCGGGCACTACGATAGATTCGGGCATATATAACGCTTAATAAATAATGGTTACAGCAAATAAACATTATGTATGTTGAGGTGGAGGTCGTGTAAGAATATATAATGCTTAAAAGCAATGGTTAAATATACGTACCGTCATGTATTGAAAGGCAGAATCCATGAAAACACAAATATAATGATTGTAGTCAATAATCGTTATTTATTGAGTAACAAATATGACAGTTCTTAAGAGACAACCGTCATGGAATATTTACAAATGATTTATCTTCCAACCTTTTATATCAATGAAGACAAAACATAACAGTTTTGAAAAACAACAATCATGTAATACTTTCAAACGTACAAGTTTATAGGTCATAATGCTTTGTAACATTGTCAAACCTTCATAAGTCATAACTATAACATCCGTTGGACCTCTATTTAAACTCACATATTTCTTATGATTCTTACTACTTTTCTTTATCAGCCTCATCCTCTCCTTCAACATGTTAAGATCCGAGAGAGCTCCTCCGCCGCCACTACCCCCTCTTCCTTTACTACCTCTTCCTCATTCTCCTAAAATGGAGGCTTTGATGGAGTTGTTGGTAAGGTTTGACTACCATACAAGGTGTCTTGCAGCATATGCCAACAAGCTGAACGGGAAGTTAAACTTTATACTTCATATTAATTATGTTGAATATGATTTGCAGTCGACCCTTTATTGC